>CAUVYP010000234.1:0-283000 GCA_963556195.1 Sepiola atlantica | reverse complement strand
AAGTTTCTTTCTGCTGTGATAACCCTGGTTTTCTGTGACATAGAAGTTACTAAATCTCTTGGGAACATGTTTCCTAGTTGTTTTCTTAGAATATAAAGCGCAATTAAAGAAGAAAATTAAAATTTCAAAAAATCGACAATTCTCGTGAACGCGGACCCATTAGATTTTTCCATTTTCAGCAAGTTTCTTTCTGCTGTGATAACCCTGGTTTTCTATGACATAGAAGTTACAAAATCTGTTGGGAACATGTTTCCTAGTTGTTCTCTTGAATATAAAGCGCAATTAAAGAAGAAAATTAAAATTTCAAAAAATCGACAATTCTCGTGAACGCGGACACATCAGATTTTGCCATTTTCAGCAAGTTTCTTACTGCTGTGATAACCCTGGTTTTCTATGACATAGAAATTATAAAATCTCTTGGGAACATGTTTCCTAGTTGTTTTCTTGAATATAAAGCGCAATTAAGGAAGAAAATTAACATTAAACAAAATCGACAATTCTCGTGTACGCGGACCCATCAGATTTTGCCATTTTCAGCAAGTTTCTTTCTGCTGTGATAACCCTGGTTTTCTATGACATAGAAATTACAAAATCTCTTGGGAACATGTTTCCTAGTTGTTTTCTTGAATATAAAGCGCAATTAAAGAAGAAAATTAAAATTTCAAAAAATCGACAATTCTTGTGTACGCAGACCCATCAGATTTTGCCATTTTCAGCAAGTTTCTTTCCGCTGTGATAACCCTGGTTTTCTATGACATAGAAGTTCCAAAATCTGTTAGGAACATGTTTCCTAGTTGTTTTCTTGAATATAAAGTGCAATTAAAGAAGAAAATTAAAATTTAAAAAAATCGACAATTCTCGTGTACGCGGACCGAATCAGATTATGCTATTTTCAGCAAATTTCTTTCTGCTGTGATAACCCTGGTTTTCTATGACATAGAAGTTACAAAATCTCTTGGGAACATGTTTCCTAGTTGTTTTCTTGAATATAAAGCGCAATTAAAGAAGAAAATTAAATTTTTAAAAATCGACGATTTTCGTGAAGGCGGACCCATCAGATTTTGCCATTTTCAGCAAGTTTCTTTCTGCTGTGATAACCCTGGTTTTCTGTGACATAGAAGTTACTAAATCTCTTGGGAACATGTTTCCTAGTTGTTTTCTTGAATATAAATCGCAATTGAAGAAGAAAATTAAAATTTCAAAAAATCGACAATTCTCGTGAACGCGGACACATCAGATTTTGCCATTTTCAGCAAGTTTCTTTCTGCTGTGATAACCCTGGTTTTCTATGACATAGAAGTTACAAAATCTCTTGGGAACATGTTTCCTAGTTGTTTTCTTGAATATAAAGCGCAATTAAAGAAGAAAATTAAAATTTTAAAAAATCGACAATTCTCGTGTACGCGGACCCATCAGATTTTGCCATTTTCAGCAAGTTTCTTTCTGCTGTGATAACCCTGGTTTTCTATGACATAGAAATTACAACATCTGTTGGGAACATGTTTCCTAGTTGTTTTCTTGAGTATAAAGCGCAATTAAAGAAGAAAATTAAATTTTAAAAAATCGACGATTCTCGTGAACGCGGACCCATCAGATTTTGCCATTTTCAGCAAGTTTCTTTCTGCTGTGATAACCCTGGATTTCTATGACATAGAAGTTACAAAATCTGTTGGGAACATGTTTCCTAGTTGTTTTCTTGAATATAAAGCGCAATGAAAGAAGAAAATTAAAATTTCAAACAATCGACAATTCTCGTGAACGCGGACCCATTAGATTTTTCCATTTTCAGCAAGTTTCTTTCTGCTGTGATAACCCTGGTTTTCTATGACATAGAAGTTACAAAATCTCTTGGGAACATGTTTCCTAGTTGTTTTCTTGAATATAAAGCGCAATTAAAGAAGAAAATTAAAATTTTGAAAAATCGACAATTCTCGTGTACGTGGACCCATCAGATTTGGCCATTTTCAGCAAGTTTCTTTCTGCTGTGATAACCCTGGTTTTCTATGACATAGAAATTACAAAATCTCTTGGGAACATGTTTCCTAGTTGTTTTCTTGAATATAAAGCGCAATTAAAGAAGAAAATTAAAATTAAAAAAATCGACAATTCTCGTGTACGCGGACCCATCAGATTTTGCCATTTTCAGCAAGTTTCTTTCTGCTGTGATAACCCTGGTTTTCTATGACATAGAAATTACAAAATCTCTTGGGAACATGTTTCCTAGTTGTTTTCTTGAATATAAAGCGCAATTAAAGAAGAAAATTAAAATTATAAAAAATCGACAATTCTCGTGTACTCGGACCGATCAGATTTTGCTATTTTCAGTAAATTTCTTTCTGCTGTGATAACCCTGGTTTTCTATGACATAGAAGTTACAAAATTTCTTGGGAACCTGTTTCCTAGTTGTTTTCTTGAATATAAAGCGCAATTAAAGAAGAAAATTAAATTTTTAAAAATCGACGATTCTCGTGAACGCGGACACATCAGATTTTGCCATTTTCAGCAAGTTTCTTTCTGCTGTGATAACCCTGGTTTTCTGTGACATAGAAGTTACTAAATCTCTTGGGAACATGTTTCCTAGTTGTTTTCTTGAATATAAATCGCAATTGAAGAAGAAAATTAAAATTTCAAAAAATCGACAATTCTCGTGAACGCGGACCCATTAGATTTTTCCATTTTCAGCAAGTTTCTTTCTGCTGTGATAACCCTGGTTTTCTATGACATAGAAGTTACAAAATCTCTTGGGAACATGTTTCCTAGTTGTTCTCTTGAATATAAAGCGCAATTAAAGAAGAAAATTAAAATTTCAAAAAATCGACAATTCTCGTGAACGCGGACACATCAGATTTTGCCATTTTCAGCAAGTTTCTTTCTGCTGTGATAACCCTGGTTTTCTATGACATAGAAGTTACAAAATCTCTTGGGAACATGTTTCCTAGTTGTTCTCTTGAATATAAAGCGCAATTAAAGAAGAAAATTAAAATTTTAAAAAATCGACAATTCTCGTGTACGCGGACCCATCAGATTTTGCCATTTTCAGCAAGTTTCTTTCTGCTGTGATAACCCTGGTTTTCTATGACATAGAAATTACAACATCTGTTGGGAACATGTTTCCTAGTTGTTTTCTTGAATATAAAGCGCAATTAAAGAAGAAAATTAAATTTTAAAAAATCGACGATTCTCGTGAACGCGGACCCATCAGATTTTGCCATTTTCAGCAAGTTTCTTTCTGCTGTGATAACCCTGGATTTCTATGACATAGAAGTTACAAAATCTGTTGGGAACATGTTTCCTAGTTGTTTTCTTGAATATAAAGCGCAATGAAAGAAGAAAATTGAAATTTCAAACAATCGACAATTCTCGTGAACGCGGACCCATTAGATTTTTCCATTTTCAGCAAGTTTCTTTCTGCTGTGATAACCCTGGTTTTCTGTGACATAGAAGTTACTAAATCTCTTGCGAACATGTTTCCTAGTTGTTTTCTTGAATATAAATCGCAATTGAAGAAGAAAATTAAAATTTCAAAAAATCGACAATTCTCGTGAACGCGGACCCATTAGATTTTTCCATTTTCAGCAAGTTTCTTTCTGCTGTGATAACCCTGGTTTTCTATGACATAGAAGTTACAAAATCTCTTGGGAACATGTTTCCTAGTTGTTCTCTTGAATATAAAGCGCAATTAAAGAAGAAAATTAAAATTTCAAAAAATCGACAATTCTCGTGAACGCGGACACATCAGATTTTGCCATTTTCAGCAAGTTTCTTTCTGCTGTGATAACCCTGGTTTTCTATGACATAGAAGTTACAAAATCTCTTGGGAACATGTTTCCTAGTTGTTTTCTTGAATATAAAGCGCAATTAAAGAAGAAAATTAAAATTTTAAAAAATCGACAATTCTCGTGTACGCGGACCCATCAGATTTTGCCATTTTCAGCAAGTTTCTTTCTGCTGTGATAACCCTGGTTTTCTATGACATAGAAATTACAACATCTGTTGGGAACATGTTTCCTAGTTGTTTTCTTGAGTATAAAGCGCAATTAAAGAAGAAAATTAAATTTTAAAAAATCGACGATTCTCGTGTACGCGGACCCATCAGATTTTGCCATTTTCAGCAAGTTTCTTTCTGCTGTGATAACCCTGGATTTCTATGACATAGAAGTTACAAAATCTGTTGGGAACATGTTTCCTAGTTGTTTTCTTGAATATAAAGCGCAATGAAAGAAGAAAATTAAAATTTCAAACAATCGACAATTCTCGTGAACGCGGACCCATTAGATTTTTCCATTTTCAGCAAGTTTCTTTCTGCTGTGATAACCCTGGTTTTCTATGACATAGAAGTTACAAAATCTCTTGGGAACATGTTTCCTAGTTGTTTTCTTGAATATAAAGCGCAATTAAAGAAGAAAATTAAAATTTTGAAAAAT
This sequence comes from Sepiola atlantica, assembly GCA_963556195.1. Lineage (NCBI taxonomy): Eukaryota > Metazoa > Mollusca > Cephalopoda > Sepiida > Sepiolidae > Sepiola > Sepiola atlantica. Next base: position 278,576 of record CAUVYP010000234.1, on the reverse strand, counting down.
CGACAATTCTCGTGTACGTGGACCCATCAGATTTGGCCATTTTCAGCAAGTTTCTTTCTGCTGTGATAACCCTGGTTTTCTATGACATAGAAATTACAAAATCTCTTGGGAACATGTTTCCTAGTTGTTTTCTTGAATATAAAGCGCAATTAAAGAAGAAAATTAAAATTAAAAAAATCGACAATTCTCGTGTACGCGGACCCATCAGATTTTGCCATTTTCAGCAAGTTTCTTTCTGCTGTGATAACCCTGGTTTTCTATGACATAGAAATTACAAAATCTCTTGGGAACATGTTTCCTAGTTGTTTTCTTGAATATAAAGCGCAATTAAAGAAGAAAATTAAAATTATAAAAAATCGACAATTCTCGTGTACTCGGACCGATCAGATTTTGCTATTTTCAGCAAATTTCTTTCTGCTGTGATAACCCTGGTTTTCTATGACATAGAAGTTACAAAATCTCTTGGGAACCTGTTTCCTAGTTGTTTTCTTGAATATAAAGCGCAATTAAAGAAGAAAATTAAATTTTTAAAAATCGACGATTCTCGTGAACGCGGACACATCAGATTTTGCCATTTTCAGCAAGTTTCTTTCTGCTGTGATAACCCTGGTTTTCTGTGACATAGAAGTTACTAAATCTCTTGGGAACATGTTTCCTAGTTGTTTTCTTGAATATAAATCGCAATTGAAGAAGAAAATTAAAATTTCAAAAAATCGACAATTCTCGTGAACGCGGACCCATTAGATTTTTCCATTTTCAGCAAGTTTCTTTCTGCTGTGATAACCCTGGTTTTCTATGACATAGAAGTTACAAAATCTCTTGGGAACATGTTTCCTAGTTGTTCTCTTGAATATAAAGCGCAATTAAAGAAGAAAATTAAAATTTCAAAAAATCGACAATTCTCGTGAACGCGGACACATCAGATTTTGCCATTTTCAGCAAGTTTCTTTCTGCTGTGATAACCCTGGTTTTCTATGACATAGAAGTTACAAAATCTCTTGGGAACATGTTTCCTAGTTGTTCTCTTGAATATAAAGCGCAATTAAAGAAGAAAATTAAAATTTTAAAAAATCGACAATTCTCGTGTACGCGGACCCATCAGATTTTGCCATTTTCAGCAAGTTTCTTTCTGCTGTGATAACCCTGGTTTTCTATGACATAGAAATTACAACATCTGTTGGGAACATGTTTCCTAGTTGTTTTCTTGAATATAAAGCGCAATTAAAGAAGAAAATTAAATTTTAAAAAATCGACGATTCTCGTGAACGCGGACCCATCAGATTTTGCCATTTTCAGCAAGTTTCTTTCTGCTGTGATAACCCTGGATTTCTATGACATAGAAGTTACAAAATCTGTTGGGAACATGTTTCCTAGTTGTTTTCTTGAATATAAAGCGCAATGAAAGAAGAAAATTAAAATTTCAAAAAATCGACAATTCTCGTGAACGCGGACCCATTAGATTTTTCCATTTTCAGCAAGTTTCTTTCTGCTGTGATAACCCTGGTTTTCTATGACATAGAAGTTACAAAATCTCTTGGGAACATGTTTCCTAGTTGTTTTCTTGAATATAAAGCGCAATTAAAGAAGAAAATTAAAATTTTGAAAAATCGACAATTCTCGTGTACGTGGACCATCAGATTTGGCCATTTTCAGCAAGTTTCTTTCTGCTGTGATAACCCTGGTTTTCTATGACATAGAAATTACAAAATCTCTTGGGAACATGTTTCCTAGTTGTTTTCTTGAATATAAAGCGCAATTAAAGAAGAAAATTAAAATTAAAAAAATCGACAATTCTCGTGTACGCGGACCCATCAGATTTTGCCATTTTCAGCAAGTTTCTTTCTGCTGTGATAACCCTGGTTTTCTATGACATAGAAATTACAAAATCTCTTGGGAACATGTTTCCTAGTTGTTTTCTTGAATATAAAGCGCAATTAAAGAAGAAAATTAAAATTATAAAAAATCGACAATTCTCGTGTACTCGGACCGATCAGATTTTGCTATTTTCAGCAAATTTCTTTCTGCTGTGATAACCCTGGTTTTCTATGACATAGAAGTTACAAAATCTCTTGGGAACCTGTTTCCTAGTTGTTTTCTTGAATATAAAGCGCAATTAAAGAAGAAAATTAAATTTTTAAAAATCGACGATTCTCGTGAACGCGGACACATCAGATTTTGCCATTTTCAGCAAGTTTCTTTCTGCTGTGATAACCCTGGTTTTCTGTGACATAGAAGTTACTAAATCTCTTGGGAACATGTTTCCTAGTTGTTTTCTTGAATATAAATCGCAATTGAAGAAGAAAATTAAAATTTCAAAAAATCGACAATTCTCGTGAACGCGGACCCATTAGATTTTTCCATTTTCAGCAAGTTTCTTTCTGCTGTGATAACCCTGGTTTTCTATGACATAGAAGTTACAAAATCTCTTGGGAACATGTTTCCTAGTTGTTCTCTTGAATATAAAGCGCAATTAAAGAAGAAAATTAAAATTTCAAAAAATCGACAATTCTCGTGAACGCGGACACATCAGATTTTGCCATTTTCAGCAAGTTTCTTTCTGCTGTGATAACCCTGGTTTTCTATGACATAGAAGTTACAAAATCTCTTGGGAACATGTTTCCTAGTTGTTCTCTTGAATATAAAGCGCAATTAAAGAAGAAAATTAAAATTTTAAAAAATCGACAATTCTCGTGTACGCGGACCCATCAGATTTTGCCATTTTCAGCAAGTTTCTTTCTGCTGTGATAACCCTGGTTTTCTATGACATAGAAATTACAACATCTGTTGGGAACATGTTTCCTAGTTGTTTTCTTGAATATAAAGCGCAATTAAAGAAGAAAATTAAATTTTAAAAAATCGACGATTCTCGTGAACGCGGACCCATCAGATTTTGCCATTTTCAGCAAGTTTCTTTCTGCTGTGATAACCCTGGATTTCTATGACATAGAAGTTACAAAATCTGTTGGGAACATGTTTCCTAGTTGTTTTCTTGAATATAAAGCGCAATGAAAGAAGAAAATTAAAATTTCAAACAATCGACAATTCTCGTGAACGCGGACCCATTAGATTTTTCCATTTTCAGCAAGTTTCTTTCTGCTGTGATAACCCTGGTTTTCTATGACATAGAAGTTACAAAATCTCTTGGGAACATGTTTCCTAGTTGTTTTCTTGAATATAAAGCGCAATTAAAGAAGAAAATTAAAATTTTGAAAAATCGACAATTCTCGTGTACGTGGACCCATCAGATTTGGCCATTTTCAGCAAGTTTCTTTCTGCTGTGATAACCCTGGTTTTCTATGACATAGAAATTACAAAATCTCTTGGGAACATGTTTCCTAGTTGTTTTCTTGAATATAAAGCGCAATTAAAGAAGAAAATTAAAATTAAAAAAATCGACAATTCTCGTGTACGCGGACCCATCAGATTTTGCCATTTTCAGCAAGTTTCTTTCTGCTGTGATAACCCTGGTTTTCTATGACATAGAAATTACAAAATCTCTTGGGAACATGTTTCCTAGTTGTTTTCTTGAATATAAAGCGCAATTAAAGAAGAAAATTAAAATTTTAAAAAATCGACAATTCTCGTGTACTCGGACCGATCAGATTTTGCTATTTTCAGCAAATTTCTTTCTGCTGTGATAACCCTGGTTTTCTATGACATAGAAGTTACAAAATCTCTTGGGAACCTGTTTCCTAGTTGTTTTCTTGAATATAAAGCGCAATTAAAGAAGAAAATTAAAATTTTTAAAAATCGACGATTCTCGTGAACGCGGACACATCAGATTTTGCCATTTTCAGCAAGTTTCTTTCTGCTGTGATAACCCTGGTTTTCTGTGACATAGAAGTTACTAAATCTCTTGGGAACATGTTTCCTAGTTGTTTTCTTGAATATAAATCGCAATTGAAGAAGAAAATTAAAATTTCAAAAAATCGACAATTCTCGTGAACGCGGACCCATTAGATTTTTCCATTTTCAGCAAGTTTCTTTCTGCTGTGATAACCCTGGTTTTCTATGACATAGAAGTTACAAAATCTCTTGGGAACATGTTTCCTAGTTGTTTTCTTGAATATAAATCGCAATTGAAGAAGAAAATTAAAATTTCAAAAAATCGACAATTCTCGTGAACGCGGACCCATTAGATTTTTCCATTTTCAGCAAGTTTCTTTCTGCTGTGATAACCCTGGTTTTCTATGACATAGAAGTTACAAAATCTCTTGGGAACATGTTTCCTAGTTGTTCTCTTGAATATAAAGCGCAATTAAAGAAGAAAATTAAAATTTCAAAAAATCGACAATTCTCGTGAACGCGGACACATCAGATTTTGCCATTTTCAGCAAGTTTCTTTCTGCTGTGATAACCCTGGTTTTCTATGACATAGAAATTACAACATCTGTTGGGAACATGTTTCCTAGTTGTTTTCTTGAATATAAAGCGCAATTAAAGAAGAAAATTAAATTTTAAAAAATCGACGATTCTCGTGAACGCGGACCCATCAGATTTTGCCATTTTCAGCAAGTTTCTTTCTGCTGTGATAACCCTGGATTTCTATGACATAGAAGTTACAAAATCTGTTGGGAACATGTTTCCTAGTTTTTTTCTTGAATATAAAGCGCAATGAAAGAAGAAAATTAAAATTTCAAACAATCGACAATTCTCGTGAACGCGGACCCATCAGATTTTGCCATTTTCAGCAAGTTTCTTTCTGCTGTGATAACCCTGGTTTTCTATGACATAGAAATTACAACATCTGTTGGGAACATGTTTCCTAGTTGTTTTCTTGAATATAAAGCGCAATTAAAGAAGAAAATTAAATTTTAAAAAATCGACGATTCTCGTGAACGCGGACCCATCAGATTTTGCCATTTTCAGCAAGTTTCTTTCTGCTGTGATAACCCTGGATTTCTATGACATAGAAGTTACAAAATCTGTTGGGAACATGTTTCCTAGTTGTTTTCTTGAATATAAAGCGCAATGAAAGAAGAAAATTAAAATTTCAAACAATCGACAATTCTCGTGAACGCGGACCCATTAGATTTTTCCATTTTCAGCAAGTTTCTTTCTGCTGTGATAACCCTGGTTTTCTATGACATAGAAGTTACAAAATCTCTTGGGAACATGTTTCCTAGTTGTTTTCTTGAATATAAAGCGCAATTAAAGAAGAAAATTAAAATTTTGAAAAATCGACAATTCTCGTGTACGTGGACCCATCAGATTTGGCCATTTTCAGCAAGTTTCTTTCTGCTGTGATAACCCTGGTTTTCTATGACATAGAAATTACAAAATCTCTTGGGAACATGTTTCCTAGTTGTTTTCTTGAATATAAAGCGCAATTAAAGAAGAAAATTAAAATTAAAAAAATCGACAATTCTCGTGTACGCGGACCCATCAGATTTTGCCATTTTCAGCAAGTTTCTTTCTGCTGTGATAACCCTGGTTTTCTATGACATAGAAATTACAAAATCTCTTGGGAACATGTTTCCTAGTTGTTTTCTTGAATATAAAGCGCAATTAAAGAAGAAAATTAAAATTTTAAAAAATCGACAATTCTCGTGTACTCGGACCGATCAGATTTTGCTATTTTCAGCAAATTTCTTTCTGCTGTGATAACCCTGGTTTTCTATGACATAGAAGTTACAAAATCTCTTGGGAACCTGTTTCCTAGTTGTTTTCTTGAATATAAAGCGCAATTAAAGAAGAAAATTAAATTTTTAAAAATCGACGATTCTCGTGAACGCGGACACATCAGATTTTGCCATTTTCAGCAAGTTTCTTTCTGCTGTGATAACCCTGGTTTTCTGTGACATAGAAGTTACTAAATCTCTTGGGAACATGTTTCCTAGTTGTTTTCTTGAATATAAATCGCAATTGAAGAAGAAAATTAAAATTTCAAAAAATCGACAATTCTCGTGAACGCGGACCCATTAGATTTTTCCATTTTCAGCAAGTTTCTTTCTGCTGTGATAACCCTGGTTTTCTATGACATAGAAGTTACAAAATCTCTTGGGAACATGTTTCCTAGTTGTTCTCTTGAATATAAAGCGCAATTAAAGAAGAAAATTAAAATTTCAAAAAATCGACAATTCTCGTGAACGCGGACACATCAGATTTTGCCATTTTCAGCAAGTTTCTTTCTGCTGTGATAACCCTGGTTTTCTATGACATAGAAGTTACAAAATCTCTTGGGAACATGTTTCCTAGTTGTTCTCTTGAATATAAAGCGCAATTAAAGAAGAAAATTAAAATTTTAAAAAATCGACAATTCTCGTGTACGCGGACCCATCAGATTTTGCCATTTTCAGCAAGTTTCTTTCTGCTGTGATAACCCTGGTTTTCTATGACATAGAAATTACAACATCTGTTGGGAACATGTTTCCTAGTTGTTTTCTTGAATATAAAGCGCAATTAAAGAAGAAAATTAAATTTTAAAAAATCGACGATTCTCGTGAACGCGGACCCATCAGATTTTGCCATTTTCAGCAAGTTTCTTTCTGCTGTGATAACCCTGGATTTCTATGACATAGAAGTTACAAAATCTGTTGGGAACATGTTTCCTAGTTGTTTTCTTGAATATAAAGCGCAATGAAAGAAGAAAATTAAAATTTTGAAAAATCGACAATTCTCGTGTACGTGGACCCATCAGATTTGGCCATTTTCAGCAAGTTTCTTTCTGCTGTGATAACCCTGGTTTTCTATGACATAGAAATTACAAAATCTCTTGGGAACATGTTTCCTAGTTGTTTTCTTGAATATAAAGCGCAATTAAAGAAGAAAATTAAAATTAAAAAAAATCGACATTTCTCGTGTACGCGGACCCATCAGATTTTGCCATTTTCAGCAAGTTTCTTTCTGCTGTGATAACCCTGGTTTTCTATGACATAGAAATTACAAAATCTCTTGGGAACATGTTTCCTAGTTGTTTTCTTGAATATAAAGCGCAATTAAAGAAGAAAATTAAAATTTTAAAAAATCGACACTTCTCGTGTACTCGGACCGATCAGATTTTGCTATTTTCAGCAAATTTCTTTCTGCTGTGATAACCCTGGTTTTCTATGACATAGAAGTTACAAAATCTCTTGGGAACCTGTTTCCTAGTTGTTTTCTTGAATATAAAGCGCAATTAAAGAAGAAAATTAAATTTTTAAAAATCGACGATTCTCGTGAACGCGGACACATCAGATTTTGCCATTTTCAGCAAGTTTCTTTCTGCTGTGATAACCCTGGTTTTCTGTGACATAGAAGTTACTAAATCTCTTGGGAACATGTTTCCTAGTTGTTTTCTTGAATATAAATCGCAATTGAAGAAGAAAATTAAAATTTCAAAAAATCGACAATTCTCGTGAACGCGGACCCATTAGATTTTTCCATTTTCAGCAAGTTTCTTTCTGCTGTGATAACCCTGGTTTTCTATGACATAGAAGTTACAAAATCTCTTGGGAACATGTTTCCTAGTTGTTCTCTTGAATATAAAGCGCAATTAAAGAAGAAAATTAAAATTTCAAAAAATCGACAATTCTCGTGAACGCGGACACATCAGATTTTGCCATTTTCAGCAAGTTTCTTTCTGCTGTGATAACCCTGGTTTTCTATGACATAGAAGTTACAAAATCTCTTGGGAACATGTTTCCTAGTTGTTCTCTTGAATATAAAGCGCAATTAAAGAAGAAAATTAAAATTTTAAAAAATCGACAATTCTCGTGTACGCGGACCCATCAGATTTTGCCATTTTCAGCAAGTTTCTTTCTGCTGTGATAACCCTGGTTTTCTATGACATAGAAATTACAACATCTGTTGGGAACATGTTTCCTAGTTGTTTTCTTGAATATAAAGCGCAATTAAAGAAGAAAATTAAATTTTAAAAAATCGACGATTCTCGTGAACGCGGACCCATCAGATTTTGCCATTTTCAGCAAGTTTCTTTCTGCTGTGATAACCCTGGATTTCTATGACATAGAAGTTACAAAATCTGTTGGGAACATGTTTCCTAGTTGTTTTCTTGAATATAAAGCGCAATGAAAGAAGAAAATTAAAATTTCAAACAATCGACAATTCTCGTGAACGCGGACCCATTAGATTTTTCCATTTTCAGCAAGTTTCTTTCTGCTGTGATAACCCTGGTTTTCTATGACATAGAAGTTACAAAATCTCTTGGGAACATGTTTCCTAGTTGTTTTCTTGAATATAAAGCGCAATTAAAGAAGAAAATTAAAATTTTGAAAAATCGACAATTCTCGTGTACGTGGACCCATCAGATTTGGCCATTTTCAGCAAGTTTCTTTCTGCTGTGATAACCCTGGTTTTCTATGACATAGAAATTACAAAATCTCTTGGGAACATGTTTCCTAGTTGTTTTCTTGAATATAAAGCGCAATTAAAGAAGAAAATTAAAATTAAAAAAAATCGACAATTCTCGTGTACGCGGACCCATCAGATTTTGCCATTTTCAGCAAGTTTCTTTCTGCTGTGATAACCCTGGTTTTCTATGACATAGAAATTACAAAATCTCTTGGGAACATGTTTCCTAGTTGTTTTCTTGAATATAAAGCGCAATTAAAGAAGAAAATTAAAATTTTAAAAAATCGACAATTCTCGTGTACTCGGACCGATCAGATTTTGCTATTTTCAGCAAATTTCTTTCTGCTGTGATAACCCTGGTTTTCTATGACATAGAAGTTACAAAATCTCTTGGGAACCTGTTTCCTAGTTGTTTTCTTGAATATAAAGCGCAATTAAAGAAGAAAATTAAATTTTTAAAAATCGACGATTCTCGTGAACGCGGACACATCAGATTTTGCCATTTTCAGCAAGTTTCTTACTGCTGTGATAACCCTGGTTTTCTATGACATAGAAATTATAAAATCTCTTGGGAACATGTTTCCTAGTTGTTTTCTTGAATATAAAGCGCAATTAAGGAAGAAAATTAACATTAAACAAAATCGACAATTCTCGTGTACGCGGACCCATCAGATTTTGCCATTTTCAGCAAGTTTCTTTCTGCTGTGATAACCCTGGTTTTCTATGACATAGAAATTACAAAATCTCTTGGGAACATGTTTCCTAGTTGTTTTCTTGAATATAAAGCGCAATTAAAGAAGAAAATTAAAATTTCAAAAAATCGACAATTCTCGTGTACGCAGACCCATCAGATTTTGCCATTTTCAGCAAGTTTCTTTCCGCTGTGATAACCCTGGTTTTCTATGACATAGAAGTTCCAAAATCTGTTAGGAACATGTTTCCTAGTTGTTTTCTTGAATATAAAGTGCAATTAAAGAAGAAAATTAAAATTTAAAAAAATCGACAATTCTCGTGTACGCGGACCGAATCAGATTTTGCTATTTTCAGCAAATTTCTTTCTGCTGTGATAACCCTGGTTTTCTATGACATAGAAGTTACAAAATCTCTTGGGAACATGTTTCCTAGTTGTTTTCTTGAATATAAAGCGCAATTAAAGAAGAAAATTAAATTTTTAAAAATCGACGATTTTCGTGAAGGCGGACCCATCAGATTTTGCCATTTTCAGCAAGTTTCTTTCTGCTGTGATAACCCTGGTTTTCTGTGACATAGAAGTTACTAAATCTCTTGGGAACATGTTTCCTAGTTGTTTTCTTGAATATAAATCGCAATTGAAGAAGAAAATTAAAATTTAAAAAAATCGACAATTCTCGTGAACGCGGACCCATTAGATTTTTCCATTTTCATCAAGTTTCTTTCTGCTGTGATAACCCTGGTTTTCTATGACATAGAAGTTACAAAATCTCTTGGGAACATGTTTCCTAGTTGTTCTCTTGAATATAAAGCGCAATTAAAGAAGAAAATTAAAATTTCAAAAAATCGACAATTCTCGTGAACGCGGACACATCAGATTTTGCCATTTTCAGCAAGTTTCTTTCTGCTGTGATAACCCTGGTTTTCTATGACATAGAAGTTACAAAATCTCATGGGAACATGTTTCCTAGTTGTTTTCTTGAATATAAAGCGCAATTAAAGAAGAAAATTAAAATTTCAAAAAATCGACAATTCTCGTGTACGCGGACCCATCAGATTTTGCCATTTTCAGCAAGTTTCTTTCTGCTGTGATAACCCTGGTTTTCTATGACATAGAAATTACAACATCTGTTGGGAACATGTTTCCCAGTTGTTTTCTTGAATATAAAGCGCAATTAAAGAAGAAAATTAAATTTTAAAAAATCGACGATTCTCGTGAACGCGGACCCATCAGATTTTACCATTTTCAGCAAGTTTCTTTCTGCTGTGATAACCCTGGATTTCTATGACATAGAAGTTACAAAATCTGTTGGGAACATGTTTCCTAGTTGTTTTCTTGAATATAAAGCGCAATGAAAGAAGAAAATTAAAATTTCAAACAATCGACAATTCTCGTGAACGCGGACCCATTAGATTTTTCCATTTTCAGCAAGTTTCTTTCTGCTGTGATAACCCTGGTTTTCTATGACATAGAAGTTACAAAATCTCTTGGGAACATGTTTCCTAGTTGTTTTCTTGAATATAAAGCGCAATTAAAGAAGAAAATTAAAATTTTGAAAAATCGACAATTCTCGTGTACGTGGACCCATCAGATTTGGCCATTTTCAGCAAGTTTCTTTCTGCTGTGATAACCCTGGTTTTCTATGACATAGAAGTTACAAAATCTCTTGGGAACATGTTTCCTAGTTGTTCTCTTGAATATAAAGCGCAATTAAAGAAGAAAATTAAAATTTCAAAAAATCGACAATTCTCGTGAACGCGGACACATCAGATTTTGCCATTTTCAGCAAGTTTCTTTCTGCTGTGATATCCCTCGTTTTCTATGACATAGAAGTTACAAAATCTCTTGGGAACATGTTTCCTAGTTGTTTTCTTGAATATAAAGCGCAATTAAAGAAGAAAATTAAAATTTCAAAAAATCGACAATTCTCGTGTACGCGGACCCATCAGATTTTGCCATTTTCAGCAAGTTTCTTTCTGCTGTGATAACCCTGGTTTTCTATGACATAGAAATTACAACATCTGTTGGGAACATGTTTCCCAGTTGTTTTCTTGAATATAAAGCGCAATTAAAGAAGAAAATTAAATTTTAAAAAATCGACGATTCTCGTGAACGCGGACCCATCAGATTTTGCCATTTTCAGCAAGTTTCTTTCTGCTGTGATAACCCTGGATTTCTATGACATAGAAGTTACAAAATCTGTTGGGAACATGTTTCCTAGTTGTTTTCTTGAATATAAAGCGCAATGAAAGAAGAAAATTAAAATTTCAAACAATCGACAATTCTCGTGAACGCGGACCCATTAGATTTTTCCATTTTCAGCAAGTTTCTTTCTGCTGTGATAACCCTGGTTTTCTATGACATAGAAGTTACAAAATCTCTTGGGAACATGTTTCCTAGTTGTTTTCTTGAATATAAAGCGCAATTAAAGAAGAAAATTAAAATTTTGAAAAATCGACAATTCTCGTGTACGTGGACCCATCAGATTTGGCCATTTTCAGCAAGTTTCTTTCTGCTGTGATAACCCTGGTTTTCTATGACATAGAAATTACAAAATCTCTTGGGAACATGTTTCCTAGTTGTTTTCTTGAATATAAAGCGCAATTAAAGAAGAAAATTAAAATTAAAAAAAATCGACAATTCTCGTGTACGCGGACCCATCAGATTTTGCCATTTTCAGCAAGTTTCTTTCTGCTGTGATAACCCTGGTTTACTATGAAATAGAAATTACAAAATCTCTTGGGAACATGTTTCCTAGTTGTTTTCTTGAATATAAAGCGCAATTAAAGAAGAAAATTAAAATTTTAAAAAATCGACAATTCTCGTGTACTCGGACCGATCAGATTTTGCTATTTTCAGCAAATTTCTTTCTGCTGTGATAACCCTGGTTTTCTATGACATAGAAGTTACAAAATCTCTTGGGAACCTGTTTCCTAGTTGTTTTCTTGAATATAAAGCGCAATTAAAGAAGAAAATTAAATTTTTAAAAATCGACGATTCTCGTGAACGCGGACACATCAGATTTTGCCATTTTCAGCAAGTTTCTTTCTGCTGTGATAACCCTGGTTTTCTGTGACATAGAAGTTACTAAATCTCTTGGGAACATGTTTCCTAGTTGTTTTCTTGAATATAAATCGCAATTGAAGAAGAAAATTAAAATTTCAAAAAATCGACAATTCTCGTGAACGCAGACCCATTAGATTTTTCCATTTTCAGCAAGTTTCTTTCTGCTGTGATAACCCTGGTTTTCTATGACATAGAAGTTACAAAATCTCTTGGGAACATGTTTCCTAGTTGTTCTCTTGAATATAAAGCGCAATTAAAGAAGAAAATTAAAATTTCAAAAAATCGACAATTCTCGTGAAAGCGGACACATCAGATTTTGCCATTTTCAGCAAGTTTCTTTCTGCTGTGATAACCCTGGTTTTCTATGACATAGAAGTTACAAAATCTCTTGGGAACATGTTTCCTAGTTGTTCTCTTGAATATAAAGCGCAATTAAAGAAGAAAATTAAAATTTTAAAAAATCGACAATTCTCGTGTACGCGGACCCATCAGATTTTGCCATTTTCAGCAAGTTTCTTTCTGCTGTGATAACCCTGGTTTTCTATGACATAGAAATTACAACATCTGTTCGGAACATGTTTCCTAGTTGTTTTCTTGAATATAAAGCGCAATTAAAGAAGAAAATTAAATTTTAAAAAATCGACGATTCTCGTGAACGCGGACCCATCAGATTTTGCCATTTTCAGCAAGTTTCTTTCTGCTGTGATAACCCTGGATTTCTATGACATAGAAGTTACAAAATCTGTTGGGAACATGTTTCCTAGTTGTTTTCTTGAATATAAAGCGCAATGAAAGAAGAAAATTAAAATTTCCAGCAATCGACAATTCTCGTGAACGCGGACCCATTAGATTTTTCCATTTTCAGCAAGTTTCTTTCTGCTGTGATAACCCTGGTTTTCTATGACATAGAAGTTACAAAATCTCTTGGGAACATGTTTCCTAGTTGTTTTCTTGAATATAAAGCGCAATTAAAGAAGAAAATTAAAATTTTGAAAAATCGACAATTCTCGTGTACGTGGACCCATCAGATTTGGCCATTTTCAGCAAGTTTCTTTCTGCTGTGATAACCCTGGTTTTCTATGACATAGAAATTATAAAATCTCTTGGGAACATGTTTCCTAGTTGTTTTCTTGAATATAAAGCGCAATTAAAGAAGAAAATTAAAATTAAAAAAAATCGACAATTCTCGTGTACGCGGACCCATCAGATTTTGCCATTTTCAGCAAGTTTCTTTCTGCTGTGATAACCCTGGTTTTCTATGACATAGAAATTACAAAATCTTTTGGGAACATGTTTCCTAGTTGTTTTCTTGAATATAAAGCGCAATTAAAGAAGAAAATTAAAATTTTAAAAAATCGACAATTCTCGTGTACTCGGACCGATCAGATTTTGCTATTTTCAGCAAATTTCTTTCTGCTGTGATAACCCTGGTTTTCTATGACATAGAAGTTACAAAATCTCTTGGGAACCTGTTTCCTAGTTGTTTTCTTGAATATAAAGCGCAATTAAAGAAGAAAATTAAATTTTTAAAAATCGACGATTCTCGTGAACGCGGACCCATCAGATTTTGCCATTTTCAGCAAGTTTCTTTCTGCTGTGACAACCCTGGTTTTCTGTGACATAGAAGTTACTAAATCTCTTGGGAACATGTTTCCTAGTTGTTTTCTTGAATATAAATCGCAATTGAAGAAGAAAATTAAAATTTCAAAAAATCGACAATTCTCTTGAACGCGGACCCATTAGATTTTTCCATTTTCAGCAAGTTTCTTTCTGCTGTGATAACCCTGGTTTTCTATGACATAGAAGTTACAAAATCTCTTGGGAACATGTTTCCTAGTTGTTCTCTTGAATATAAAGCGCAATTAAAGAAGAAAATTAAAATTTCAAAAAATCGACAATTCTCGTGAACGCGGACACATCAGATTTTGCCATTTTCAGCAAGTTTCTTTCTGCTGTGATAACCCTGGTTTTCTATGACATAGAAGTTACAAAATCTCTTGGGAACATGTTTCCTAGTTGTTTTCTTGAATATAAAGCGCAATTAAAGAAGAAAATTAAAATTTTGAAAAATCGACAATTCTCGTGTACGTGGACCCATCAGATTTGGCCATTTTCAGCAAGTTTCTTTCTGCTGTGATAACCCTGGTTTTCTATGACATAGAAATTATAAAATCTTTTGGGAACATGTTTCCTAGTTGTTTTCTTGAATATAAAGCGCAATTAAAGAAGAAAATTAAAATTTAAAAAAATCGACAATTCTCGTGTACGCGGACCCATCAGATTTTGCCATTTTCAGCAAGTTTCTTTCTGCTGTGATAACCCTGGTTTTCTATGACATAGAAATTACAAAATCTCTTGGGAACATGTTTCCTAGTTGTTTTCTTGAATATAAAGCGCAATTAAAGAAGAAAATTAAAATTTTAAAAAATCGACAATTCTCGTGTACTCGGACCGATCAGATTTTGCTATTTTCAGCAAATTTCTTTCTGCTGTGATAACCCTGGTTTTCTATGACATAGAAGTTACAAAATCTCTTGGGAACCTGTTTCCTAGTTGTTTTCTTGAATATAAAGCGCAATTAAAGAAGAAAATTAAATTTTTAAAAATCGACGATTCTCGTGAACGCGGACCCATCAGATTTTGCCATTTTCAGCAAGTTTCTTTCTGCTGTGATAACCCTGGTTTTCTCTGACATAGAAGTTACTAAATCTCTTGGGAACATGTTTCCTAGTTGTTTTCTTGAATATAAATCGCAATTGAAGAAGAAAATTAAAATTTCAAAAAATCGACAATTCTCGTGAACGCGGACCCATCAGATTTTGCCATTTTCAGCAAGTTTCTTTCTGCTGTGACAACCCTGGTTTTCTGTGACATAGAAGTTACTAAATCTCTTGGGAACATGTTTCCTAGTTGTTTTCTTGAATATAAATCGCAATTGAAGAAGAAAATTAAAATTTCAAAAAATCGACAATTCTCTTGAACGCGGACCCATTAGATTTTTCCATTTTCAGCAAGTTTCTTTCTGCTGTGATAACCCTGGTTTTCTATGACATAGAAGTTACAAAATCTCTTGGGAACATGTTTCCTAGTTGTTCTCTTGAATATAAAGCGCAATTAAAGAAGAAAATTAAAATTTCAAAAAATCGACAATTCTCGTGAACGCGGACACATCAGATTTTGCCATTTTCAGCAAGTTTCTTTCTGCTGTGATAACCCTGGTTTTCTATGACATAGAAGTTACAAAATCTCTTGGGAACATGTTTCCTAGTTGTTTTCTTGAATATAAAGCGCAATTAAAGAAGAAAATTAAAATTTTGAAAAATCGACAATTCTCGTGTACGTGGACCCATCAGATTTGGCCATTTTCAGCAAGTTTCTTTCTGCTGTGATAACCCTGGTTTTCTATGACATAGAAATTATAAAATCTTTTGGGAACATGTTTCCTAGTTGTTTTCTTGAATATAAAGCGCAATTAAAGAAGAAAATTAAAATTTAAAAAAATCGACAATTCTCGTGTACGCGGACCCATCAGATTTTGCCATTTTCAGCAAGTTTCTTTCTGCTGTGATAACCCTGGTTTTCTATGACATAGAAATTACAAAATCTCTTGGGAACATGTTTCCTAGTTGTTTTCTTGAATATAAAGCGCAATTAAAGAAGAAAATTAAAATTTTAAAAAATCGACAATTCTCGTGTACTCGGACCGATCAGATTTTGCTATTTTCAGCAAATTTCTTTCTGCTGTGATAACCCTGGTTTTCTATGACATAGAAGTTACAAAATCTCTTGGGAACCTGTTTCCTAGTTGTTTTCTTGAATATAAAGCGCAATTAAAGAAGAAAATTAAATTTTTAAAAATCGACGATTCTCGTGAACGCGGACCCATCAGATTTTGCCATTTTCAGCAAGTTTCTTTCTGCTGTGATAACCCTGGTTTTCTCTGACATAGAAGTTACTAAATCTCTTGGGAACATGTTTCCTAGTTGTTTTCTTGAATATAAATCGCAATTGAAGAAGAAAATTAAAATTTCAAAAAATCGACAATTCTCGTGAACGCGGACCCATTAGATTTTTCCATTTTCAGCAAGTTTCTTTCTGCTGTGATAACCCTGGTTTTCTATGACATAGAAGTTACAAAATCTGTTGGGAACATGTTTCCTAGTTGTTTTCTTGAATATAAAGCGCAATTAAAGAAGAAAATTAAAATTTTGAAAAATCGACAATTCTCGTGTACGTGGACCCATCAGATTTGGCCATTTTCAGCAAGTTTCTTTCTGCTGTGATAACCCTGGTTTTCTATGACATAGAAATTATAAAATCTCTTGGGAACATGTTTCCTAGTTGTTCTCTTGAATATAAAGCGCAATTAAAGAAGAAAATTAAAATTAAAAAAAATCGACAATTCTCGTGTACGCGGACCCATCAGATTTTGCCATTTTCAGCAAGTTTCTTTCTGCTGTGATAACCCTGGTTTTCTATGACATAGAAATTACAAAATCTCTTGGGAACATGTTTCCTAGTTGTTTTCTTGAATATAAAGCGCAATTAAAGAAGAAAATTAAAATTTTAAAAAATCGACAATTCTCGTGTACTCGGACCGATCAGATTTTGCTATTTTCAGCAAATTTCTTTCTGCTGTGATAACCCTGGTTTTCTATGACATAGAAGTTACAAAATCTCTTGGGAACCTGTTTCCTAGTTGTTTTCTTGAATATAAAGCGCAATTAAAGAAGAAAATCATATTTTTAAAAATCGACGATTCTCGTGAACGCGGACCCATCAGATTTTGCCATTTTCAGCAAGTTTCTTTCTGCTGTGATAACCCTGGTTTTCTGTGACATAGAAGTTACTAAATCTCTTGGGAACATGTTTCCTAGTTGTTCTCTTGAATATAAAGCGCAATTAAAGAAGAAAATTAAAATTTAAAAAAATCGACAATTCTCGTGAACGCGGACACATCAGATTTTGCCATTTTCAGCAAGTTTCTTTCTGCTGTGATAACCCTGGTTTTCTATGACATAGAAGTTACAAAATCTCTTGGGAACATGTTTCCTAGTTGTTTTCTTGAATATAAAGCGCAATTAAAGAAGAAAATCATATTTTTAAAAATCGACGATTCTCGTGAACGCGGACCCATCAGATTTTGCCATTTTCAGCAAGTTTCTTTCTGCTGTGATAACCCTGGTTTTCTGTGACATAGAAGTTACTAAATCTCTTGGGAACATGTTTCCTAGTTGTTTTCTTGAATATAAATCGCAATTGAAGAAGAAAATTAAAATTTCAAAAAATCGACAATTCTCGTGTACGCGGACCCATCAGATTTTGCCATTTTCAGCAAGTTTCTTTCTGCTGTGATAACCCTGGTTTTCTATGACATAGAAATTACAAAATCTCTTGGGAACATGTTTCCTAGTTGTTTTCTTGAATATAAAGCGCAATTAAAGAAGAAAATTAAAATTTTAAAAAATCGACAATTCTCGTGTACTCGGACCGATCAGATTTTGCTATTTTCAGCAAATTTCTTTCTGCTGTGATAACCCTGGTTTTCTATGACATAGAAGTTACAAAATCTCTTGGGAACCTGTTTCCTAGTTGTTTTCTTGAATATAAAGCGCAATTAAAGAAGAAAATCATATTTTTAAAAATCGACGATTCTCGTGAACGCGGACCCATCAGATTTTGCCATTTTCAGCAAGTTTCTTTCTGCTGTGATAACCCTGGTTTTCTGTGACATAGAAGTTACTAAATCTCTTGGGAACATGTTTCCTAGTTGTTCTCTTGAATATAAAGCGCAATTAAAGAAGAAAATTAAAATTTAAAAAAATCGACAATTCTCGTGAACGCGGACACATCAGATTTTGCCATTTTCAGCAAGTTTCTTTCTGCTGTGATAACCCTGGTTTTCTATGACATAGAAGTTACAAAATCTCTTGGGAACATGTTTCCTAGTTGTTTTCTTGAATATAAAGCGCAATTAAAGAAGAAAATTAAAATTTAAAAAAATCGACAATTCTCGTGTACGCGGACCCATCAGATTTTGCCATTTTCAGCAAGTTTCTTTCTGCTGTGATAACCCTGGTTTTCTATGACATAGAAGTTACTAAATCTCTTGGGAACATGTTTCCTAGTTGTTTTCTTGAATATAAATCGCAATTGAAGAAGAAAATTAAAATTTCAAAAAATCGACAATTCTCGTGAACGCGGACCCATTAGATTTTTCCATTTTCAGCAAGTTTCTTTCTGCTGTGATAACCCTGGTTTTCTATGACATAGAAGTTACAAAATCACTTGGGAACATGTTTCCTAGTTGTTCTCTTGAATATAAAGCGCAATGAAAGAAGAAAATTGAAATTTCAAAAAATCGACAATTCTCGTGAACGCGGACACATCAGATTTTGCCATTTTCAGCAAGTTTCTTTCTGCTGTGATAACCCTGGTTTTCTATGACATAGAAGTTACAAAATCTCTTGGGAACATGTTTCCTAGTTGTTTTCTTGAATATAAAGCGCAATTAAAGAAGAAAATTAAAATTTTGAAAAATCGACAATTCTCGTGTACGTGGACCCATCAGATTTGGCCATTTTCAGCAAGTTTCTTTCTGCTGTGATAACCCTGGTTTTCTATGACATAGAAATTATAAAATCTCTTGGGAACATGTTTCCTAGTTGTTTTCTTGAATATAAAGCGCAATTAAAGAAGAAAATTAAAATTAAAAAAAATCGACAATTCTCGTGTACGCGGACCCATCAGATTTTGCCATTTTCAGCAAGTTTCTTTCTGCTGTGATAACCCTGGTTTTCTATGACATAGAAATTACAACATCTGTTGGGAACATGTTTCCTAGTTGTTTTCTTGAATATAAAGCGCAATTAAAGAAGAAAATTAAATTTTAAAAAATCGACGATTCTCGTGAACGCGGACCCATCAGATTTTGCCATTTTCAGCAAGTTTCTTTCTGCTGTGATAACCCTGGATTTCTATGACATAGAAGTTACAAAATCTGTTGGGAACATGTTTCCTAGTTGTTTTCTTGAATATAAAGCGCAATGAAAGAAGAAAATTAAAATTTAAAACAATCGACAATTCTCGTGAACGCGGACCCATTAGATTTTTCCATTTTCAGCAAGTTTCTTTCTGCTGTGATAACCCTGGTTTTCTATGACATAGAAGTTACAAAATCTCTTGGGAACATGTTTCCTAGTTGTTTTCTTGAATATAAAGCGCAATTGAAGAAGAAAATTAAAATTTTGAAAAATCGACAATTCTCGTGTACGTGGACCCATCAGATTTGGCCATTTTCAGCAAGTTTCTTTCTGCTGTGATAACCCTGGTTTTCTATGACATAGAAATTATAAAATCTATTGGGAACATGTTTCCTAGTTGTTTTCTTGAATATAAAGCGCAATTAAAGAAGAAAATTAAAATTTAAAAAAATCGACAATTCTCGTGTACGCGGACCCATCAGATTTTGCCATTTTCAGCAAGTTTCTTTCTGCTGTGATAACCCTGGTTTTCTATGACATAGAAATTACAAAATCTCTTGGGAACATGTTTCCTAGTTGTTTTCTTGAATATAAAGCGCAATTAAAGAAGAAAATTAAAATTTTAAAAAATCGACAATTCTCGTGTACTCGGACCGATCAGATTTTGCTATTTTCAGCAAATTTCTTTCTGCTGTGATAACCCTGGTTTTCTATGACATAGAAGTTACAAAATCTCTTGGGAACCTGTTTCCTAGTTGTTTTCTTGAATATAAAGCGCAATTAAAGAAGAAAATTAAATTTTTAAAAATCGACGATTCTCGTGAACGCGGACCCATCAGATTTTGCCATTTTCAGCAAGTTTCTTTCTGCTGTGATAACCCTGGTTTTCTGTGACATAGAAGTTACTAAATCTCTTGGGAACATGTTTCCTAGTTGTTTTCTTGAATATAAATCGCAATTGAAGAAGAAAATTAAAATTTCAAAAAATCGACAATTCTCGTGAACGCGGACCCATTAGATTTTTCCATTTTCAGCAAGTTTCTTTCTGCTGTGATAACCCTGGTTTTCTATGACATAGAAGTTACAAAATCACTTGGGAACATGTTTCCTAGTTGTTCTCTTGAATATAAAGCGCAATTAAAGAAGAAAATTGAAATTTCAAAAAATCGACAATTCTCGTGTACGCGGACCCATCAGATTTTGCCATTTTCAGCAAGTTTCTTTCTGCTGTGATAACCCTGGTTTTCTATGACATAGAAATTACAAAATCTCTTGGGAACATGTTTCCTAGTTGTTTTCTTGAATATAAAGCGCAATTAAAGAAGAAAATTAAAATTTTAAAAAATCGACAATTCCCGTGTACTCGGACCGATCAGATTTTGCTATTTTCAGCAAATTTCTTTCTGCTGTGATAACCCTGGTTTTCTATGACATAGAAGTTACAAAATCTCTTGGGAACCTGTTTCCTAGTTGTTTTCTTGAATATAAAGCGCAATTGAAGAAGAAAATTAAAATTTTGAAAAATCGACAATTCTCGTGTACGTGGACCCATCAGATTTGGCCATTTTCAGCAAGTTTCTTTCGGCTGTGATAACCCTGGTTTTCTATGACATAGAAATTATAAAATCTCTTGGGAACATGTTTCCTAGTTGTTTTCTTGAATATAAAGCGCAATTAAAGAAGAAAATTAAAATTAAAAAAAATCGACAATTCTCGTGTACGCGGACCCATCAGATTTTGCCATTTTCAGCAAGTTTCTTTCTGCTGTGATAACCCTGGTTTTCTATGACATAGAAATTACAAAATCTCTTGGGAACATGTTTCCTAGTTGTTTTCTTGAATATAAAGCGCAATGAAAGAAGAAAATTAAAATTTAAAACAATCGACAATTCTCGTGAACGCGGACCCATTAGATTTTTCCATTTTCAGCAAGTTTCTTTCTGCTGTGATAACCCTGGTTTTCTATGACATAGAAGTTACAAAATCTCTTGGGAACATGTTTCCTAGTTGTTTTCTTGAATATAAAGCGCAATTGAAGAAGAAAATTAAAATTTTGAAAAATCGACAATTCTCGTGTACGTGGACCCATCAGATTTGGCCATTTTCAGCAAGTTTCTTTCTGCTGTGATAACCCTGGTTTTCTATGACATAGAAATTATAAAATCTATTGGGAACATGTTTCCTAGTTGTTTTCTTGAATATAAAGCGCAATTAAAGAAGAAAATTAAAATTTAAAAAAATCGACAATTCTCGTGTACGCGGACCCATCAGATTTTGCCATTTTCAGCAAGTTTCTTTCTGCTGTGATAACCCTGGTTTTCTATGACATAGAAATTACAAAATCTCTTGGGAACATGTTTCCTAGTTGTTTTCTTGAATATAAAGCGCAATTAAAGAAGAAAATTAAAATTTTAAAAAATCGACAATTCTCGTGTACTCGGACCGATCAGATTTTGCTATTTTCAGCAAATTTCTTTCTGCTGTGATAACCCTGGTTTTCTATGACATAGAAGTTACAAAATCTCTTGGGAACCTGTTTCCTAGTTGTTTTCTTGAATATAAAGCGCAATTAAAGAAGAAAATTAAATTTTTAAAAATCGACGATTCTCGTGAACGCGGACCCATCAGATTTTGCCATTTTCAGCAAGTTTCTTTCTGCTGTGATAACCCTGGTTTTCTGTGACATAGAAGTTACTAAATCTCTTGGGAACATGTTTCCTAGTTGTTTTCTTGAATATAAATCGCAATTGAAGAAGAAAATTAAAATTTCAAAAAATCGACAATTCTCGTGAACGCGGACCCATTAGATTTTTCCATTTTCAGCAAGTTTCTTTCTGCTGTGATAACCCTGGTTTTCTATGACATAGAAGTTACAAAATCACTTGGGAACATGTTTCCTAGTTGTTCTCTTGAATATAAAGCGCAATTAAAGAAGAAAATTGAAATTTCAAAAAATCGACAATTCTCGTGTACGCGGACCCATCAGATTTTGCCATTTTCAGCAAGTTTCTTTCTGCTGTGATAACCCTGGTTTTCTATGACATAGAAATTACAAAATCTCTTGGGAACATGTTTCCTAGTTGTTTTCTTGAATATAAAGCGCAATTAAAGAAGAAAATTAAAATTTTAAAAAATCGACAATTCTCGTGTACTCGGACCGATCAGATTTTGCTATTTTCAGCAAATTTCTTTCTGCTGTGATAACCCTGGTTTTCTATGACATAGAAGTTACAAAATCTCTTGGGAACCTGTTTCCTAGTTGTTTTCTTGAATATAAAGCGCAATTAAAGAAGAAAATTAAATTTTTAAAAATCGACGATTCTCGTGAACGCGGACCCATCAGATTTTGCCATTTTCAGCAAGTTTCTTTCTGCTGTGATAACCCTGGTTTTCTGTGACATAGAAGTTACTAAATCTCTTGGGAACATGTTTCCTAGTTGTTTTCTTGAATATAAATCGCAATTGAAGAAGAAAATTAAAATTTCAAAAAATCGACAATTCTCGTGAACGCGGACCCATTAGATTTTTCCATTTTCAGCAAGTTTCTTTCTGCTGTGATAACCCTGGTTTTCTATGACATAGAAGTTACAAAATCACTTGGGAACATGTTTCCTAGTTGTTCTCTTGAATATAAAGCGCAATTAAAGAAGAAAATTGAAATTTCAAAAAATCGACAATTCTCGTGAACGCGGACACATCAGATTTTGCCATTTTCAGCAAGTTTCTTTCTGCTGTGATAACCCTGGTTTTCTATGACATAGAAGTTACAAAATCTCTTGGGAACATGTTTCCTAGTTGTTTTCTTGAATATAAAGCGCAATTAAAGAAGAAAATTAAAATTTAAAAAAATCGACAATTCTCGTGTACGCGGACCCATCAGATTTTGCCATTTTCAGCAAGTTTCTTTCTGCTGTGATAACCCTGGTTTTCTATGACATAGAAATTACAAAATCTCTTGGGAACATGTTTCCTAGTTGTTTTCTTGAATATAAAGCGCAATTAAAGAAGAAAATTAAAATTAAAAAAAATCGACAATTCTCGTGTACGCGGACCCATCAGATTTTGCCATTTTCAGCAAGTTTCTTTCTGCTGTGATAACCCTGGTTTTCTATGACATAGAAATTACAACATCTGTTGGGAACATGTTTCCTAGTTGTTTTCTTGAATATAAAGCGCAATTAAAGAAGAAAATTAAATTTTAAAAAATCGACGATTCTCGTGAACGCGGACCCATCAGATTTTGCCATTTTCAGCAAGTTTCTTTCTGCTGTGATAACCCTGGATTTCTATGACATAGAAGTTACAAAATCTGTTGGGAACATGTTTCCTAGTTGTTTTCTTGAATATAAAGCGCAATGAAAGAAGAAAATTAAAATTTCAAACAATCGACAATTCTCGTGAACGCGGACCCATTAGATTTTTCCATTTTCAGCAAGTTTCTTTCTGCTGTGATAACCCTGGTTTTCTATGACATAGAAGTTACAAAATCTCTTGGGAACATGTTTCCTAGTTGTTTTCTTGAATATAAAGCGCAATTGAAGAAGAAAATTAAAATTTTGAAAAATCGACAATTCTCGTGTACGTGGACCCATCAGATTTGGCCATTTTCAGCAAGTTTCTTTCTGCTGTGATAACCCTGGTTTTCTATGACATAGAAATTATAAAATCTATTGGGAACATGTTTCCTAGTTGTTTTCTTGAATATAAAGCGCAATTAAAGAAGAAAATTGAAATTTAAAAAAATCGACAATTCTCGTGTACGCGGACCCATCAGATTTTGCCATTTTCAGCAAGTTTCTTTCTGCTGTGATAACCCTGGTTTTCTATGACATAGAAATTACAAAATCTCTTGGGAACATGTTTCCTAGTTGTTTTCTTGAATATAAAGCGCAATTAAAGAAGAAAATTAAAATTTTAAAAAATCGACAATTCTCGTGTACTCGGACCGATCAGATTTTGCTATTTTCAGCAAATTTCTTTCTGCTGTGATAACCCTGGTTTTCTATGACATAGAAGTTACAAAATCTCTTGGGAACCTGTTTCCTAGTTGTTTTCTTGAATATAAAGCGCAATTAAAGAAGAAAATTAAATTTTTAAAAATCGACGATTCTCGTGAACGCGGACCCATCAGATTTTGCCATTTTCAGCAAGTTTCTTTCTGCTGTGATAACCCTGGTTTTCTGTGACATAGAAGTTACTAAATCTCTTGGGAACATGTTTCCTAGTTGTTTTCTTGAATATAAATCGCAATTGAAGAAGAAAATTAAAATTTCAAAAAATCGACAATTCTCGTGAACGCGGAACCATTAGATTTTTCCATTTTCAGCAAGTTTCTTTCTGCTGTGATAACCCTGGTTTTCTATGACATAGAAGTTACAAAATCACTTGGGAACATGTTTCCTAGTTGTTCTCTTGAATATAAAGCGCAATTAAAGAAGAAAATTGAAATTTCAAAAAATCGACAATTCTCGTGTACGCGGACCCATCAGATTTTGCCATTTTCAGCAAGTTTCTTTCTGCTGTGATAACCCTGGTTTTCTATGACATAGAAATTACAAAATCTCTTGGGAACATGTTTCCTAGTTGTTTTCTTGAATATAAAGCGCAATTAAAGAAGAAAATTAAAATTTTAAAAAATCGACAATTCTCGTGTACTCGGACCGATCAGATTTTGCTATTTTCAGCAAATTTCTTTCTGCTGTGATAACCCTGGTTTTCTATGACATAGAAGTTACAAAATCTGTTGGGAACCTGTTTCCTAGTTGTTTTCTTGAATATAAAGCGCAATTAAAGAAGAAAATTAAATTTTTAAAAATCGACGATTCTCGTGAACGCGGACCCATCAGATTTTGCCATTTTCAGCAAGTTTCTTTCTGCTGTGATAACCCTGGTTTTCTGTGACATAGAAGTTACTAAATCTCTTGGGAACATGTTTCCTAGTTGTTTTCTTGAATATAAATCGCAATTGAAGAAGAAAATTAAAATTTCAAAAAATCGACAATTCTCGTGAACGCGGACCCATTAGATTTTTCCATTTTCAGCAAGTTTCTTTCTGCTGTGATAACCCTGGTTTTCTATGACATAGAAGTTACAAAATCACTTGGGAACATGTTTCCTAGTTGTTCTCTTGAATATAAAGCGCAATTAAAGAAGAAAATTGAAATTTCAAAAAATCGACAATTCTCGTGAACGCGGACACATCAGATTTTGCCATTTTCAGCAAGTTTCTTTCTGCTGTGATAACCCTGGTTTTCTATGACATAGAAGTTACAAAATCTCTTGGGAACATGTTTCCTAGTTGTTTTCTTGAATATAAAGCGCAATTAAAGAAGAAAATTAAAATTTAAAAAAATCGACAATTCTCGTGTACGCGGACCCATCAGATTTTGCCATTTTCAGCAAGTTTCTTTCTGCTGTGATAACCCTGGTTTTCTATGACATAGAAATTACAAAATCTCTTGGGAACATGTTTCCTAGTTGTTTTCTTGAATATAAAGCGCAATTAAAGAAGAAAATTAAAATTTTAAAAAATCGACAATTCTCGTGTACTCGGACCGATCAGATTTTGCTATTTTCAGCAAATTTCTTTCTGCTGTGATAACCCTGGTTTTCTATGACATAGAAGTTACAAAATCTCTTGGGAACCTGTTTCCTAGTTGTTTTCTTGAATATAAAGCGCAATTAAAGAAGAAAATTAAATTTTTAAAAATCGACGATTCTCGTGAACGCGGACCCATCAGATTTTGCCATTTTCAGCAAGTTTCTTTCTGCTGTGATAACCCTGGTTTTCTGTGACATAGAAGTTACTAAATCTCTTGGGAACATGTTTCCTAGTTGTTTTCTTGAATATAAATCGCAATTGAAGAAGAAAATTAAAATTTCAAAAAATCGACAATTCTCGTGAACGCGGACCCATTAGATTTTTCCATTTTCAGCAAGTTTCTTTCTGCTGTGATAACCCTGGTTTTCTATGACATAGAAGTTACAAAATCACTTGGGAACATGTTTCCTAGTTGTTCTCTTGAATATAAAGCGCAATTAAAGAAGAAAATTGAAATTTCAAAAAATCGACAATTCTCGTGAACGCGGACACATCAGATTTTGCCATTTTCAGCAAGTTTCTTTCTGCTGTGATAACCCTGGTTTTCTATGACATAGAAGTTACAAAATCTCTTGGGAACATGTTTCCTAGTTGTTTTCTTGAATATAAAGCGCAATTAAAGAAGAAAATTAAAATTAAAAAAAATCGACAATTCTCGTGTACGCGGACCCATCAGATTTTGCCATTTTCAGCAAGTTTCTTTCTGCTGTGATAACCCTGGTTTTCTATGACATAGAAATTACAAAATCTCTTGGGAACATGTTTCCTAGTTGTTTTCTTGAATATAAAGCGCAATTAAAGAAGAAAATTAAAATTTAAAAAAATCGACAATTCTCGTGTACTCGGACCGATCAGATTTTGCTATTTTCAGCAAATTTCTTTCTGCTGTGATAACCCTGGTTTTCTATGACATAGAAGTTACAAAATCTCTTGGGAACCTGTTTCCTAGTTGTTTTCTTGAATATAAAGCGCAATTAAAGAAGAAAATTAAATTTTTAAAAATCGACGATTCTCGTGAACGCGGACCCATCAGATTTTGCCATTTTCAGCAAGTTTCTTTCTGCTGTGATAACCCTGGTTTTCTGTGACATAGAAGTTACTAAATCTCTTGGGAACATGTTTCCTAGTTGTTTTCTTGAATATAAATCGCAATTGAAGAAGAAAATTAAAATTTCAAAAAATCGACAATTCTCGTGAACGCGGAACCATTAGATTTTTCCATTTTCAGCAAGTTTCTTTCTGCTGTGATAACCCTGGTTTTCTATGACATAGAAGTTACAAAATCACTTGGGAACATGTTTCCTAGTTGTTCTCTTGAATATAAAGCGCAATTAAAGAAGAAAATTGAAATTTCAAAAAATCGACAATTCTCGTGTACGCGGACCCATCAGATTTTGCCATTTTCAGCAAGTTTCTTTCTGCTGTGATAACCCTGGTTTTCTATGACATAGAAATTACAAAATCTCTTGGGAACATGTTTCCTAGTTGTTTTCTTGAATATAAAGCGCAATTAAAGAAGAAAATTAAAATTTTAAAAAATCGACAATTCTCGTGTACTCGGACCGATCAGATTTTGCTATTTTCAGCAAATTTCTTTCTGCTGTGATAACCCTGGTTTTCTATGACATAGAAGTTACAAAATCTCTTGGGAACCTGTTTCCTAGTTGTTTTCTTGAATATAAAGCGCAATTAAAGAAGAAAATTAAATTTTTAAAAATCGACGATTCTCGTGAACGCGGACCCATCAGATTTTGCCATTTTCAGCAAGTTTCTTTCTGCTGTGATAACCCTGGTTTTCTGTGACATAGAAGTTACTAAATCTCTTGGGAACATGTTTCCTAGTTGTTTTCTTGAATATAAATCGCAATTGAAGAAGAAAATTAAAATTTCAAAAAATCGACAATTCTCGTGAACGTGGACCCATTAGATTTTTCCATTTTCAGCAAGTTTCTTTCTGCTGTGATAACCCTGGTTTTCTATGACATAGAAGTTACAAAATCACTTGGGAACATGTTTCCTAGTTGTTCTCTTGAATATAAAGCGCAATTAAAGAAGAAAATTGAAATTTCAAAAAATCGACAATTCTCGTGAACGCGGACACATCAGATTTTGCCATTTTCAGCAAGTTTCTTTCTGCTGTGATAACCCTGGTTTTCTATGACATAGAAGTTACAAAATCTCTTGGGAACATGTTTCCTAGTTGTTTTCTTGAATATAAAGCGCAATTAAAGAAGAAAATTAAAATTTAAAAAAATCGACAATTCTCGTGTACGCGGACCCATCAGATTTTGCCATTTTCAGCAAGTTTCTTTCTGCTGTGATAACCCTGGTTTTCTATGACATAGAAATTACAAAATCTCTTGGGAACATGTTTCCTAGTTGTTTTCTTGAATATAAAGCGCAATTAAAGAAGAAAATTAAAATTTTAAAAAATCGACAATTCTCGTGTACTCGGACCGATCAGATTTTGCTATTTTCAGCAAATTTCTTTCTGCTGTGATAACCCTGGTTTTCTATGACATAGAAGTTACAAAATCTCTTGGGAACCTGTTTCCTAGTTGTTTTCTTGAATATAAAGCGCAATTAAAGAAGAAAATTAAATTTTTAAAAATCGACGATTCTCGTGAACGCGGACCCATCAGATTTTGCCATTTTCAGCAAGTTTCTTTCTGCTGTGATAACCCTGGTTTTCTGTGACATAGAAGTTACTAAATCTCTTGGGAACATGTTTCCTAGTTGTTTTCTTGAATATAAATCGCAATTGAAGAAGAAAATTAAAATTTCAAAAAATCGACAATTCTCGTGAACGCGGACCCATTAGATTTTTCCATTTTCAGCAAGTTTCTTTCTGCTGTGATAACCCTGGTTTTCTATGACATAGAAGTTACAAAATCACTTGGGAACATGTTTCCTAGTTGTTCTCTTGAATATAAAGCGCAATTAAAGAAGAAAATTGAAATTTCAAAAAATCGACAATTCTCGTGAACGCGGACACATCAGATTTTGCCATTTTCAGCAAGTTTCTTTCTGCTGTGATAACCCTGGTTTTCTATGACATAGAAGTTACAAAATCTCTTGGGAATATGTTTCCTAGTTGTTTTCTTGAATATAAAGCGCAATTAAAGAAGAAAATTAAAATTAAAAAAAATCGACAATTCTCGTGTACGCGGACCCATCAGATTTTGCCATTTTCAGCAAGTTTCTTTCTGCTGTGATAACCCTGGTTTTCTATGACATAGAAATTACAAAATCTCTTGGGAACATGTTTCCTAGTTGTTTTCTTGAATATAAAGCGCAATTAAAGAAGAAAATTGAAATTTCAAAAAATCGACAATTCTCGTGAACGCGGACACATCAGATTTTGCCATTTTCAGCAAGTTTCTTTCTGCTGTGATAACCCTGGTTTTCTATGACATAGAAGTTACAAAATCTCTTGGGAACATGTTTCCTAGTTGTTTTCTTGAATATAAAGCGCAATTAAAGAAGAAAATTAAAATTAAAAAAAATCGACAATTCTCGTGTACGCGGACCCATCAGATTTTGCCATTTTCAGCAAGTTTCTTTCTGCTGTGATAACCCTGGTTTTCTATGACATAGAAATTACAAAATCTCTTGGGAACATGTTTCCTAGTTGTTTTCTTGAATATAAAGCGCAATTAAAGAAGAAAATTAAAATTTAAAAAAATCGACAATTCTCGTGTACTCGGACCGATCAGATTTTGCTATTTTCAGCAAATTTCTTTCTGCTGTGATAACCCTGGTTTTCTATGACATAGAAGTTACAAAATCTCTTGGGAACCTGTTTCCTAGTTGTTTTCTTGAATATAAAGCGCAATTAAAGAAGAAAATTAAATTTTTAAAAATCGACGATTCTCGTGAACGCGGACCCATCAGATTTTGCCATTTTCAGCAAGTTTCTTTCTGCTGTGATAACCCTGGTTTTCTGTGACATAGAAGTTACTAAATCTCTTGGGAACATGTTTCCTAGTTGTTTTCTTGAATATAAATCGCAATTGAAGAAGAAAATTAAAATTTCAAAAAATCGACAATTCTCGTGAACGCGGAACCATTAGATTTTTCCATTTTCAGCAAGTTTCTTTCTGCTGTGATAACCCTGGTTTTCTATGACATAGAAGTTACAAAATCACTTGGGAACATGTTTCCTAGTTGTTCTCTTGAATATAAAGCGCAATTAAAGAAGAAAATTGAAATTTCAAAAAATCGACAATTCTCGTGTACGCGGACCCATCAGATTTTGCCATTTTCAGCAAGTTTCTTTCTGCTGTGATAACCCTGGTTTTCTATGACATAGAAATTACAAAATCTCTTGGGAACATGTTTCCTAGTTGTTTTCTTGAATATAAAGCGCAATTAAAGAAGAAAATTAAAATTTTAAAAAATCGACAATTCTCGTGTACTCGGACCGATCAGATTTTGCTATTTTCAGCAAATTTCTTTCTGCTGTGATAACCCTGGTTTTCTATGACATAGAAGTTACAAAATCTCTTGGGAACCTGTTTCCTAGTTGTTTTCTTGAATATAAAGCGCAATTAAAGAAGAAAATTAAATTTTTAAAAATCGACGATTCTCGTGAACGCGGACCCATCAGATTTTGCCATTTTCAGCAAGTTTCTTTCTGCTGTGATAACCCTGGTTTTCTGTGACATAGAAGTTACTAAATCTCTTGGGAACATGTTTCCTAGTTGTTTTCTTGAATATAAATCGCAATTGAAGAAGAAAATTAAAATTTCAAAAAATCGACAATTCTCGTGAACGCGGAACCATTAGATTTTTCCATTTTCAGCAAGTTTCTTTCTGCTGTGATAACCCTGGTTTTCTATGACATAGAAGTTACAAAATCACTTGGGAACATGTTTCCTAGTTGTTCTCTTGAATATAAAGCGCAATTAAAGAAGAAAATTGAAATTTCAAAAAATCGACAATTCTCGTGTACGCGGACCCATCAGATTTTGCCATTTTCAGCAAGTTTCTTTCTGCTGTGATAACCCTGGTTTTCTATGACATAGAAATTACAAAATCTCTTGGGAACATGTTTCCTAGTTGTTTTCTTGAATATAAAGCGCAATTAAAGAAGAAAATTAAAATTTTAAAAAATCGACAATTCTCGTGTACTCGGACCGATCAGATTTTGCTATTTTCAGCAAATTTCTTTCTGCTGTGATAACCCTGGTTTTCTATGACATAGAAGTTACAAAATCTGTTGGGAACCTGTTTCCTAGTTGTTTTCTTGAATATAAAGCGCAATTAAAGAAGAAAATTAAATTTTTAAAAATCGACGATTCTCGTGAACGCGGACCCATCAGATTTTGCCATTTTCAGCAAGTTTCTTTCTGCTGTGATAACCCTGGTTTTCTGTGACATAGAAGTTACTAAATCTCTTGGGAACATGTTTCCTAGTTGTTTTCTTGAATATAAATCGCAATTGAAGAAGAAAATTAAAATTTCAAAAAATCGACAATTCTCGTGAACGCGGACCCATTAGATTTTTCCATTTTCAGCAAGTTTCTTTCTGCTGTGATAACCCTGGTTTTCTATGACATAGAAGTTACAAAATCACTTGGGAACATGTTTCCTAGTTGTTCTCTTGAATATAAAGCGCAATTAAAGAAGAAAATTGAAATTTCAAAAAATCGACAATTCTCGTGAACGCGGACACATCAGATTTTGCCATTTTCAGCAAGTTTCTTTCTGCTGTGATAACCCTGGTTTTCTATGACATAGAAGTTACAAAATCTCTTGGGAACATGTTTCCTAGTTGTTTTCTTGAATATAAAGCGCAATTAAAGAAGAAAATTAAAATTTAAAAAAATCGACAATTCTCGTGTACGCGGACCCATCAGATTTTGCCATTTTCAGCAAGTTTCTTTCTGCTGTGATAACCCTGGTTTTCTATGACATAGAAATTACAAAATCTCTTGGGAACATGTTTCCTAGTTGTTTTCTTGAATATAAAGCGCAATTAAAGAAGAAAATTAAAATTTTAAAAAATCGACAATTCTCGTGTACTCGGACCGATCAGATTTTGCTATTTTCAGCAAATTTCTTTCTGCTGTGATAACCCTGGTTTTCTATGACATAGAAGTTACAAAATCTCTTGGGAACCTGTTTCCTAGTTGTTTTCTTGAATATAAAGCGCAATTAAAGAAGAAAATTAAATTTTTAAAAATCGACGATTCTCGTGAACGCGGACCCATCAGATTTTGCCATTTTCAGCAAGTTTCTTTCTGCTGTGATAACCCTGGTTTTCTGTGACATAGAAGTTACTAAATCTCTTGGGAACATGTTTCCTAGTTGTTTTCTTGAATATAAATCGCAATTGAAGAAGAAAATTAAAATTTCAAAAAATCGACAATTCTCGTGAACGCGGACCCATTAGATTTTTCCATTTTCAGCAAGTTTCTTTCTGCTGTGATAACCCTGGTTTTCTATGACATAGAAGTTACAAAATCACTTGGGAACATGTTTCCTAGTTGTTCTCTTGAATATAAAGCGCAATTAAAGAAGAAAATTGAAATTTCAAAAAATCGACAATTCTCGTGAACGCGGACACATCAGATTTTGCCATTTTCAGCAAGTTTCTTTCTGCTGTGATAACCCTGGTTTTCTATGACATAGAAGTTACAAAATCTCTTGGGAACATGTTTCCTAGTTGTTTTCTTGAATATAAAGCGCAATTAAAGAAGAAAATTAAAATTAAAAAAAATCGACAATTCTCGTGTACGCGGACCCATCAGATTTTGCCATTTTCAGCAAGTTTCTTTCTGCTGTGATAACCCTGGTTTTCTATGACATAGAAATTACAAAATCTCTTGGGAACATGTTTCCTAGTTGTTTTCTTGAATATAAAGCGCAATTAAAGAAGAAAATTAAAATTTAAAAAAATCGACAATTCTCGTGTACTCGGACCGATCAGATTTTGCTATTTTCAGCAAATTTCTTTCTGCTGTGATAACCCTGGTTTTCTATGACATAGAAGTTACAAAATCTCTTGGGAACCTGTTTCCTAGTTGTTTTCTTGAATATAAAGCGCAATTAAAGAAGAAAATTAAATTTTTAAAAATCGACGATTCTCGTGAACGCGGACCCATCAGATTTTGCCATTTTCAGCAAGTTTCTTTCTGCTGTGATAACCCTGGTTTTCTGTGACATAGAAGTTACTAAATCTCTTGGGAACATGTTTCCTAGTTGTTTTCTTGAATATAAATCGCAATTGAAGAAGAAAATTAAAATTTCAAAAAATCGACAATTCTCGTGAACGCGGAACCATTAGATTTTTCCATTTTCAGCAAGTTTCTTTCTGCTGTGATAACCCTGGTTTTCTATGACATAGAAGTTACAAAATCACTTGGGAACATGTTTCCTAGTTGTTCTCTTGAATATAAAGCGCAATTAAAGAAGAAAATTGAAATTTCAAAAAATCGACAATTCTCGTGTACGCGGACCCATCAGATTTTGCCATTTTCAGCAAGTTTCTTTCTGCTGTGATAACCCTGGTTTTCTATGACATAGAAATTACAAAATCTCTTGGGAACATGTTTCCTAGTTGTTTTCTTGAATATAAAGCGCAATTAAAGAAGAAAATTAAAATTTTAAAAAATCGACAATTCTCGTGTACTCGGACCGATCAGATTTTGCTATTTTCAGCAAATTTCTTTCTGCTGTGATAACCCTGGTTTTCTATGACATAGAAGTTACAAAATCTCTTGGGAACCTGTTTCCTAGTTGTTTTCTTGAATATAAAGCGCAATTAAAGAAGAAAATTAAATTTTTAAAAATCGACGATTCTCGTGAACGCGGACCCATCAGATTTTGCCATTTTCAGCAAGTTTCTTTCTGCTGTGATAACCCTGGTTTTCTGTGACATAGAAGTTACTAAATCTCTTGGGAACATGTTTCCTAGTTGTTTTCTTGAATATAAATCGCAATTGAAGAAGAAAATTAAAATTTCAAAAAATCGACAATTCTCGTGAACGCGGACCCATTAGATTTTTCCATTTTCAGCAAGTTTCTTTCTGCTGTGATAACCCTGGTTTTCTATGACATAGAAGTTACAAAATCACTTGGGAACATGTTTCCTAGTTGTTCTCTTGAATATAAAGCGCAATTAAAGAAGAAAATTGAAATTTCAAAAAATCGACAATTCTCGTGAACGCGGACACATCAGATTTTGCCATTTTCAGCAAGTTTCTTTCTGCTGTGATAACCCTGGTTTTCTATGACATAGAAGTTACAAAATCTCTTGGGAACATGTTTCCTAGTTGTTTTCTTGAATATAAAGCGCAATTAAAGAAGAAAATTAAAATTTAAAAAAATCGACAATTCTCGTGTACGCGGACCCATCAGATTTTGCCATTTTCAGCAAGTTTCTTTCTGCTGTGATAACCCTGGTTTTCTATGACATAGAAATTACAAAATCTCTTGGGAACATGTTTCCTAGTTGTTTTCTTGAATATAAAGCGCAATTAAAGAAGAAAATTAAAATTTTAAAAAATCGACAATTCTCGTGTACTCGGACCGATCAGATTTTGCTATTTTCAGCAAATTTCTTTCTGCTGTGATAACCCTGGTTTTCTATGACATAGAAGTTACAAAATCTGTTGGGAACCTGTTTCCTAGTTGTTTTCTTGAATATAAAGCGCAATTAAAGAAGAAAATTAAATTTTTAAAAATCGACGATTCTCGTGAACGCGGACCCATCAGATTTTGCCATTTTCAGCAAGTTTCTTTCTGCTGTGATAACCCTGGTTTTCTGTGACATAGAAGTTACTAAATCTCTTGGGAACATGTTTCCTAGTTGTTTTCTTGAATATAAATCGCAATTGAAGAAGAAAATTAAAATTTCAAAAAATCGACAATTCTCGTGAACGCGGACCCATTAGATTTTTCCATTTTCAGCAAGTTTCTTTCTGCTGTGATAACCCTGGTTTTCTATGACATAGAAGTTACAAAATCACTTGGGAACATGTTTCCTAGTTGTTCTCTTGAATATAAAGCGCAATTAAAGAAGAAAATTGAAATTTCAAAAAATCGACAATTCTCGTGAACGCGGACACATCAGATTTTGCCATTTTCAGCAAGTTTCTTTCTGCTGTGATAACCCTGGTTTTCTATGACATAGAAGTTACAAAATCTCTTGGGAACATGTTTCCTAGTTGTTTTCTTGAATATAAAGCGCAATTAAAGAAGAAAATTAAAATTTAAAAAAATCGACAATTCTCGTGTACGCGGACCCATCAGATTTTGCCATTTTCAGCAAGTTTCTTTCTGCTGTGATAACCCTGGTTTTCTATGACATAGAAATTACAAAATCTCTTGGGAACATGTTTCCTAGTTGTTTTCTTGAATATAAAGCGCAATTAAAGAAGAAAATTAAAATTTTAAAAAATCGACAATTCTCGTGTACTCGGACCGATCAGATTTTGCTATTTTCAGCAAATTTCTTTCTGCTGTGATAACCCTGGTTTTCTATGACATAGAAGTTACAAAATCTCTTGGGAACCTGTTTCCTAGTTGTTTTCTTGAATATAAAGCGCAATTAAAGAAGAAAATTAAATTTTTAAAAATCGACGATTCTCGTGAACGCGGACCCATCAGATTTTGCCATTTTCAGCAAGTTTCTTTCTGCTGTGATAACCCTGGTTTTCTGTGACATAGAAGTTACTAAATCTCTTGGGAACATGTTTCCTAGTTGTTTTCTTGAATATAAATCGCAATTGAAGAAGAAAATTAAAATTTCAAAAAATCGACAATTCTCGTGAACGCGGACCCATTAGATTTTTCCATTTTCAGCAAGTTTCTTTCTGCTGTGATAACCCTGGTTTTCTATGACATAGAAGTTACAAAATCACTTGGGAACATGTTTCCTAGTTGTTCTCTTGAATATAAAGCGCAATTAAAGAAGAAAATTGAAATTTCAAAAAATCGACAATTCTCGTGAACGCGGACACATCAGATTTTGCCATTTTCAGCAAGTTTCTTTCTGCTGTGATAACCCTGGTTTTCTATGACATAGAAGTTACAAAATCTCTTGGGAACATGTTTCCTAGTTGTTTTCTTGAATATAAAGCGCAATTAAAGAAGAAAATTAAAATTAAAAAAAATCGACAATTCTCGTGTACGCGGACCCATCAGATTTTGCCATTTTCAGCAAGTTTCTTTCTGCTGTGATAACCCTGGTTTTCTATGACATAGAAATTACAAAATCTCTTGGGAACATGTTTCCTAGTTGTTTTCTTGAATATAAAGCGCAATTAAAGAAGAAAATTAAAATTTAAAAAAATCGACAATTCTCGTGTACTCGGACCGATCAGATTTTGCTATTTTCAGCAAATTTCTTTCTGCTGTGATAACCCTGGTTTTCTATGACATAGAAGTTACAAAATCTCTTGGGAACCTGTTTCCTAGTTGTTTTCTTGAATATAAAGCGCAATTAAAGAAGAAAATTAAATTTTTAAAAATCGACGATTCTCGTGAACGCGGACCCATCAGATTTTGCCATTTTCAGCAAGTTTCTTTCTGCTGTGATAACCCTGGTTTTCTGTGACATAGAAGTTACTAAATCTCTTGGGAACATGTTTCCTAGTTGTTTTCTTGAATATAAATCGCAATTGAAGAAGAAAATTAAAATTTCAAAAAATCGACAATTCTCGTGAACGCGGAACCATTAGATTTTTCCATTTTCAGCAAGTTTCTTTCTGCTGTGATAACCCTGGTTTTCTATGACATAGAAGTTACAAAATCACTTGGGAACATGTTTCCTAGTTGTTCTCTTGAATATAAAGCGCAATTAAAGAAGAAAATTGAAATTTCAAAAAATCGACAATTCTCGTGTACGCGGACCCATCAGATTTTGCCATTTTCAGCAAGTTTCTTTCTGCTGTGATAACCCTGGTTTTCTATGACATAGAAATTACAAAATCTCTTGGGAACATGTTTCCTAGTTGTTTTCTTGAATATAAAGCGCAATTAAAGAAGAAAATTAAAATTTTAAAAAATCGACAATTCTCGTGTACTCGGACCGATCAGATTTTGCTATTTTCAGCAAATTTCTTTCTGCTGTGATAACCCTGGTTTTCTATGACATAGAAGTTACAAAATCTCTTGGGAACCTGTTTCCTAGTTGTTTTCTTGAATATAAAGCGCAATTAAAGAAGAAAATTAAATTTTTAAAAATCGACGATTCTCGTGAACGCGGACCCATCAGATTTTGCCATTTTCAGCAAGTTTCTTTCTGCTGTGATAACCCTGGTTTTCTGTGACATAGAAGTTACTAAATCTCTTGGGAACATGTTTCCTAGTTGTTTTCTTGAATATAAATCGCAATTGAAGAAGAAAATTAAAATTTCAAAAAATCGACAATTCTCGTGAACGCGGACCCATTAGATTTTTCCATTTTCAGCAAGTTTCTTTCTGCTGTGATAACCCTGGTTTTCTATGACATAGAAGTTACAAAATCACTTGGGAACATGTTTCCTAGTTGTTCTCTTGAATATAAAGCGCAATTAAAGAAGAAAATTGAAATTTCAAAAAATCGACAATTCTCGTGAACGCGGACACATCAGATTTTGCCATTTTCAGCAAGTTTCTTTCTGCTGTGATAACCCTGGTTTTCTATGACATAGAAGTTACAAAATCTCTTGGGAACATGTTTCCTAGTTGTTTTCTTGAATATAAAGCGCAATTAAAGAAGAAAATTAAAATTTAAAAAAATCGACAATTCTCGTGTACGCGGACCCATCAGATTTTGCCATTTTCAGCAAGTTTCTTTCTGCTGTGATAACCCTGGTTTTCTATGACATAGAAATTACAAAATCTCTTGGGAACATGTTTCCTAGTTGTTTTCTTGAATATAAAGCGCAATTAAAGAAGAAAATTAAAATTTTAAAAAATCGACAATTCTCGTGTACTCGGACCGATCAGATTTTGCTATTTTCAGCAAATTTCTTTCTGCTGTGATAACCCTGGTTTTCTATGACATAGAAGTTACAAAATCTGTTGGGAACCTGTTTCCTAGTTGTTTTCTTGAATATAAAGCGCAATTAAAGAAGAAAATTAAATTTTTAAAAATCGACGATTCTCGTGAACGCGGACCCATCAGATTTTGCCATTTTCAGCAAGTTTCTTTCTGCTGTGATAACCCTGGTTTTCTGTGACATAGAAGTTACTAAATCTCTTGGGAACATGTTTCCTAGTTGTTTTCTTGAATATAAATCGCAATTGAAGAAGAAAATTAAAATTTCAAAAAATCGACAATTCTCGTGAACGCGGACCCATTAGATTTTTCCATTTTCAGCAAGTTTCTTTCTGCTGTGATAACCCTGGTTTTCTATGACATAGAAGTTACAAAATCACTTGGGAACATGTTTCCTAGTTGTTCTCTTGAATATAAAGCGCAATTAAAGAAGAAAATTGAAATTTCAAAAAATCGACAATTCTCGTGAACGCGGACACATCAGATTTTGCCATTTTCAGCAAGTTTCTTTCTGCTGTGATAACCCTGGTTTTCTATGACATAGAAGTTACAAAATCTCTTGGGAATATGTTTCCTAGTTGTTTTCTTGAATATAAAGCGCAATTAAAGAAGAAAATTAAAATTAAAAAAAATCGACAATTCTCGTGTACGCGGACCCATCAGATTTTGCCATTTTCAGCAAGTTTCTTTCTGCTGTGATAACCCTGGTTTTCTATGACATAGAAATTACAAAATCTCTTGGGAACATGTTTCCTAGTTGTTTTCTTGAATATAAAGCGCAATTAAAGAAGAAAATTAAAATTTAAAAAAATCGACAATTCTCGTGTACTCGGACCGATCAGATTTTGCTATTTTCAGCAAATTTCTTTCTGCTGTGATAACCCTGGTTTTCTATGACATAGAAGTTACAAAATCTCTTGGGAACCTGTTTCCTAGTTGTTTTCTTGAATATAAAGCGCAATTAAAGAAGAAAATTAAATTTTTAAAAATCGACGATTCTCGTGAACGCGGACCCATCAGATTTTGCCATTTTCAGCAAGTTTCTTTCTGCTGTGATAACCCTGGTTTTCTGTGACATAGAAGTTACTAAATCTCTTGGGAACATGTTTCCTAGTTGTTTTCTTGAATATAAATCGCAATTGAAGAAGAAAATTAAAATTTCAAAAAATCGACAATTCTCGTGAACGCGGACCCATTAGATTTTTCCATTTTCAGCAAGTTTCTTTCTGCTGTGATAACCCTGGTTTTCTATGACATAGAAGTTACAAAATCACTTGGGAACATGTTTCCTAGTTGTTCTCTTGAATATAAAGCGCAATTAAAGAAGAAAATTGAAATTTCAAAAAATCGACAATTCTCGTGAACGCGGACACATCAGATTTTGCCATTTTCAGCAAGTTTCTTTCTGCTGTGATAACCCTGGTTTTCTATGACATAGAAGTTACAAAATCTCTTGGGAACATGTTTCCTAGTTGTTTTCTTGAATATAAAGCGCAATTAAAGAAGAAAATTAAAATTTAAAAAAATCGACAATTCTCGTGTACGCGGACCCATCAGATTTTGCCATTTTCAGCAAGTTTCTTTCTGCTGTGATAACCCTGGTTTTCTATGACATAGAAATTACAAAATCTCTTGGGAACATGTTTCCTAGTTGTTTTCTTGAATATAAAGCGCAATTAAAGAAGAAAATTAAAATTTTAAAAAATCGACAATTCTCGTGTACTCGGACCGATCAGATTTTGCTATTTTCAGCAAATTTCTTTCTGCTGTGATAACCCTGGTTTTCTATGACATAGAAGTTACAAAATCTCTTGGGAACCTGTTTCCTAGTTGTTTTCTTGAATATAAAGCGCAATTAAAGAAGAAAATTAAATTTTTAAAAATCGACGATTCTCGTGAACGCGGACCCATCAGATTTTGCCATTTTCAGCAAGTTTCTTTCTGCTGTGATAACCCTGGTTTTCTGTGACATAGAAGTTACTAAATCTCTTGGGAACATGTTTCCTAGTTGTTTTCTTGAATATAAATCGCAATTGAAGAAGAAAATTAAAATTTCAAAAAATCGACAATTCTCGTGAACGCGGACCCATTAGATTTTTCCATTTTCAGCAAGTTTCTTTCTGCTGTGATAACCCTGGTTTTCTATGACATAGAAGTTACAAAATCACTTGGGAACATGTTTCCTAGTTGTTCTCTTGAATATAAAGCGCAATTAAAGAAGAAAATTGAAATTTCAAAAAATCGACAATTCTCGTGAACGCGGACACATCAGATTTTGCCATTTTCAGCAAGTTTCTTTCTGCTGTGATAACCCTGGTTTTCTATGACATAGAAGTTACAAAATCTCTTGGGAATATGTTTCCTAGTTGTTTTCTTGAATATAAAGCGCAATTAAAGAAGAAAATTAAAATTAAAAAAAATCGACAATTCTCGTGTACGCGGACCCATCAGATTTTGCCATTTTCAGCAAGTTTCTTTCTGCTGTGATAACCCTGGTTTTCTATGACATAGAAATTACAAAATCTCTTGGGAACATGTTTCCTAGTTGTTTTCTTGAATATAAAGCGCAATTAAAGAAGAAAATTAAAATTTAAAAAAATCGACAATTCTCGTGTACTCGGACCGATCAGATTTTGCTATTTTCAGCAAATTTCTTTCTGCTGTGATAACCCTGGTTTTCTATGACATAGAAGTTACAAAATCTCTTGGGAACCTGTTTCCTAGTTGTTTTCTTGAATATAAAGCGCAATTAAAGAAGAAAATTAAATTTTTAAAAATCGACGATTCTCGTGAACGCGGACCCATCAGATTTTGCCATTTTCAGCAAGTTTCTTTCTGCTGTGATAACCCTGGTTTTCTGTGACATAGAAGTTACTAAATCTCTTGGGAACATGTTTCCTAGTTGTTTTCTTGAATATAAATCGCAATTGAAGAAGAAAATTAAAATTTCAAAAAATCGACAATTCTCGTGAACGCGGACCCATTAGATTTTTCCATTTTCAGCAAGTTTCTTTCTGCTGTGATAACCCTGGTTTTCTATGACATAGAAGTTACAAAATCACTTGGGAACATGTTTCCTAGTTGTTCTCTTGAATATAAAGCGCAATTAAAGAAGAAAATTGAAATTTCAAAAAATCGACAATTCTCGTGAACGCGGACACATCAGATTTTGCCATTTTCAGCAAGTTTCTTTCTGCTGTGATAACCCTGGTTTTCTATGACATAGAAGTTACAAAATCACTTGGGAACATGTTTCCTAGTTGTTCTCTTGAATATAAAGCGCAATTAAAGAAGAAAATTGAAATTTCAAAAAATCGACAATTCTCGTGAACGCGGACACATCAGATTTTGCCATTTTCAGCAAGTTTCTTTCTGCTGTGATAACCCTGGTTTTCTATGACATAGAAGTTACAAAATCTCTTGGGAACATGTTTCCTAGTTGTTTTCTTGAATATAAAGCGCAATTAAAGAAGAAAATTAAAATTTAAAAAAATCGACAATTCTCGTGTACGCGGACCCATCAGATTTTGCCATTTTCAGCAAGTTTCTTTCTGCTGTGATAACCCTGGTTTTCTATGACATAGAAATTACAAAATCTCTTGGGAACATGTTTCCTAGTTGTTTTCTTGAATATAAAGCGCAATTAAAGAAGAAAATTAAAATTTTAAAAAATCGACAATTCTCGTGTACTCGGACCGATCAGATTTTGCTATTTTCAGCAAATTTCTTTCTGCTGTGATAACCCTGGTTTTCTATGACATAGAAGTTACAAAATCTCTTGGGAACCTGTTTCCTAGTTGTTTTCTTGAATATAAAGCGCAATTAAAGAAGAAAATTAAATTTTTAAAAATCGACGATTCTCGTGAACGCGGACCCATCAGATTTTGCCATTTTCAGCAAGTTTCTTTCTGCTGTGATAACCCTGGTTTTCTGTGACATAGAAGTTACTAAATCTCTTGGGAACATGTTTCCTAGTTGTTTTCTTGAATATAAATCGCAATTGAAGAAGAAAATTAAAATTTCAAAAAATCGACAATTCTCGTGAACGCGGACCCATTAGATTTTTCCATTTTCAGCAAGTTTCTTTCTGCTGTGATAACCCTGGTTTTCTATGACATAGAAGTTACAAAATCACTTGGGAACATGTTTCCTAGTTGTTCTCTTGAATATAAAGCGCAATTAAAGAAGAAAATTGAAATTTCAAAAAATCGACAATTCTCGTGAACGCGGACACATCAGATTTTGCCATTTTCAGCAAGTTTCTTTCTGCTGTGATAACCCTGGTTTTCTATGACATAGAAGTTACAAAATCTCTTGGGAATATGTTTCCTAGTTGTTTTCTTGAATATAAAGCGCAATTAAAGAAGAAAATTAAAATTAAAAAAAATCGACAATTCTCGTGTACGCGGACCCATCAGATTTTGCCATTTTCAGCAAGTTTCTTTCTGCTGTGATAACCCTGGTTTTCTATGACATAGAAATTACAAAATCTCTTGGGAACATGTTTCCTAGTTGTTTTCTTGAATATAAAGCGCAATTAAAGAAGAAAATTAAAATTTAAAAAAATCGACAATTCTCGTGTACTCGGACCGATCAGATTTTGCTATTTTCAGCAAATTTCTTTCTGCTGTGATAACCCTGGTTTTCTATGACATAGAAGTTACAAAATCTCTTGGGAACCTGTTTCCTAGTTGTTTTCTTGAATATAAAGCGCAATTAAAGAAGAAAATTAAATTTTTAAAAATCGACGATTCTCGTGAACGCGGACCCATCAGATTTTGCCATTTTCAGCAAGTTTCTTTCTGCTGTGATAACCCTGGTTTTCTGTGACATAGAAGTTACTAAATCTCTTGGGAACATGTTTCCTAGTTGTTTTCTTGAATATAAATCGCAATTGAAGAAGAAAATTAAAATTTCAAAAAATCGACAATTCTCGTGAACGCGGACCCATTAGATTTTTCCATTTTCAGCAAGTTTCTTTCTGCTGTGATAACCCTGGTTTTCTATGACATAGAAGTTACAAAATCACTTGGGAACATGTTTCCTAGTTGTTCTCTTGAATATAAAGCGCAATTAAAGAAGAAAATTGAAATTTCAAAAAATCGACAATTCTCGTGAACGCGGACACATCAGATTTTGCCATTTTCAGCAAGTTTCTTTCTGCTGTGATAACCCTGGTTTTCTATGACATAGAAGTTACAAAATCTCTTGGGAACATGTTTCCTAGTTGTTTTCTTGAATATAAAGCGCAATTAAAGAAGAAAATTAAAATTTTGAAAAATCGACAATTCTCGTGTACGTGGACCCATCAGATTTGGCCATTTTCAGCAAGTTTCTTTCTGCTGTGATAACCCTGGTTTTCTATGACATAGAAATTATAAAATCTCTTGGGAACATGTTTCCTAGTTGTTTTCTAGAATATAAAGCGCAATTAAAGAAGAAAATTAAAATTAAAAAAAATCGACAATTCTCGTGTACGCGGACCCATCAGATTTTGCCATTTTCAGCAAGTTTCTTTCTGCTGTGATAACCCTGGTTTTCTATGACATAGAAATTACAAAATCTGTTGGGAACAT
The DNA here is from genome assembly GCA_963556195.1 of Sepiola atlantica. Classification (NCBI taxonomy): domain Eukaryota; kingdom Metazoa; phylum Mollusca; class Cephalopoda; order Sepiida; family Sepiolidae; genus Sepiola; species Sepiola atlantica. The sequence goes on along the minus strand of CAUVYP010000234.1, from coordinate 235,375 downwards.
GTTTCCTAGTGGTTTTCTTGAATATAAAGCGCAATGAAAGAAGAAAATTAAAATTTCAAACAATCGACAATTCTCGTGAACGCGGACCCATTAGATTTTTCCATTTTCAGCAAGTTTCTTTCTGCTGTGATAACCGTGGTTTTCTATGACATAGAAGTTACAAAATCTCTTGGGAACATGTTTCCTAGTTGTTTTCTTGAATATAAAGCGCAATTGAAGAAGAAAATTAAAATTTTGAAAAATCGACAATTCTCGTGTACGTGGACCCATCAGATTTGGCCATTTTCAGCAAGTTTCTTTCGGCTGTGATAACCCTGGTTTTCTATGACATAGAAATTATAAAATCTCTTGGGAACATGTTTCCTAGTTGTTTTCTTGAATATAAAGCGCAATTAAAGAAGAAAATTAAAATTAAAAAAAATCGACAATTCTCGTGTACGCGGACCCATCAGATTTTGCCATTTTCAGCAAGTTTCTTTCTGCTGTGATAACCCTGGTTTTCTATGACATAGAAATTACAAAATCTCTTGGGAACATGTTTCCTAGTTGTTTTCTTGAATATAAAGCGCAATTAAAGAAGAAAATTAAAATTTTAAAAAATCGACAATTCTCGTGTACTCGGACCGATCAGATTTTGCTATTTTCAGCAAATTTCTTTCTGCTGTGATAACCCTGGTTTTCTATGACATAGTAGTTACAAAATCTCTTGGGAACCTGTTTCCTACTTGTTTTCTTGAATATAAAGCGCAATTAAAGAAGAAAATTAAATTTTTAAAAATCGACGATTCTCGTGAACGCGGACCCATCAGATTTTGCCATTTTCAGCAAGTTTCTTTCTGCTGTGATAACCCTGGTTTTCTGTGACATAGAAGTTACTAAATCTCTTGGGAACATGTTACCTAGTTGTTTTCTTGAATATAAAGCGCAATTGAAGAAGAAAATTAAAATTTCAAAAAATCGACAATTCCGGTGAACGCGGACCCATTAGATTTTTCCATTTTCAGCAAGTTTCTTTCTGCTGTGATAACCCTGGTTTTCTATGACATAGAAGTTACAAAATCTGTTGGGAACATGTTTCCTAGTTGTTCTCTTGAATATAAAGCGCAATTGAAGAAGAAAATTAAAATTTCAAAAAATCGACAATTCTCGTGAACGCGGACACATCAGATTTTGCCATTTTCAGCAAGTTTCTTTCTGCTGTGATAACCCTGCTTTTCTATGACATAGAAGTTACAAAATCTCTTGGGAACATGTTTCCTAGTTGTTTTCTTGAATATAAAGCGCAATTAAAGAAGAAAATTAAAATTTCAAAAAATCGACAATTCTCGTGTACGCTGACCCATCAGATTTTGCCATTTTCAGCAAGTTTCTTTCTGCTGTGATAACCCTGGTTTTCTATGACATAGAAGTTACAAAATCTGTTAGGAACATGTTTCCTAGTTGTTTTCTTGAATATAAAGCGCAATTAAAGAAGAAAATTAAAATTTAAAAAAATCGACAATTCTCGTGTACGCGGACCCATCAGATTTTGCTATTTTCAGCAAGTTTCTTTCTGCTGTGATAACCCTGGTTTTCTATGACATAGAAGTTACAAAATCTGTTGGGAACATGTTTCCTAGTTGTTTTCTTGAATATAAAGCGCAATTAAAGAAGAAAATTAAATTTTAAAAAATCGACGATTCTCGTGAACGCGGACCCATTAGATTTTTCCATTTTCAGCAAGTTTCTTTCTGCTGTGATAACCCTGGTTTTCTGTGACATAGAAGTTACAAAATCTGTTGGGAATATGTTTCCTAGTTGTTTGCTTGAATATAAAGCGCAATTGAAGAAGAAAATTAAAATTTCAAAAAATCGACAATTCTCGTGTACGCGGACCCATCAGATTTTCCATTTTCAGCAAGTTTCTTTCTGCTGTGATAACCCTGGATTTCTATGACATAGAAATTACAAAATCTGTTGGGAACATGTTTTCTAGTTGTTTTCTTGAATATAAAGCACAATTAAAGCAGAAAATAAAAATTTCAAAAAATCGACAATTCTCGTGAATGCAGACCCATGAGATTTTGCCATTTTCAGCAAGTTTCTTTCTTCTGTGATAACCCTGGATTTCTATGACATAGAAGTTACAAAATCTGTTGGGAACATGTTTCCTAGCTGTTTTCTTGAATATAAAGCGCAATTAAAGTAGAAAATTAAATTTTTAAAAATCGACGATTCTCGTGAACGCGGACCCATCAGATTTTGCCATTTTCAGCAAGTTTCTTTCTGCTGTGATAACCCTGGATTTCTATGACATAGAAGTTACAAAATCTGTTGGGAACATGTTTCCTAGTTGTTTTCTTGAATATAAAGCGCAATTAGAGAAGAAAATTAAAATTTCAAAAAATCGACAATTCTCGTGAACGCGGACACATCAGATTTGGCCATTTTCAGCAAGTTTCTTTCTGCTGTGATAACCTTGGTTTTCTATGACATAGAAGTTACAAAATCTTTTGGGAACATGTTTCCTAACTGTTTTCTTGAATATAAAGCGCAATTAAAGAAGAAAATTAAATTTAAAAAAATCGACGATTCCTGTGAACGCGGACCCATCAGATTTTTCCATTTTCAGCAAGTTTCTTTCTGCTGTGATAACCCTGGTTTTCTGAGACATAGAAGTTACAAAATCTGTTGGGAACATGTTTCCTAGTTGTTTGCTTGAATATAAAGCGCAATTGAAAAAGAAAATTAAAATTTTAAAAAATCGACAATTCTCGTGTACGCGGACCCATCAGATTTTCCATTTTCAGCAAGTTTCTTTCTGCTGTGATAACCCTAGATTTCTATGACATAGAAGTTACAAAATCTGTTGGGAACATGTTTCCTAGTTGTTTTCTTGAATATAAAGCTCTATTAAAGAAGAAAATTAAAATTTTAAACAATCGACAATTCTCGTGAACGCGGACCCATCAGATTTTCCATTTTCAGCAAGTTTCTTTCTGCTGTGATAACCCTGGTTTTCTATGACATAGAAGTTACAAAATCTGTTGGGAACATGTTTCCTAGTTGTTTTCTTGAATATAAAGCTCTATTAAAGAAGAAAATTAAAATTTTAAACAATCGACAATTCTCGTGAACGCGGACCCATCAGATTTTGCCATTTTCAGCAAGTTTCTTTCTGCTGTGATAACCCTGGTTTTCTCTGACATAGAAGTTACTAAATCTCTTGGGAACATGTTTCCTAGTTGTTTTCTTGAATATAAAGCGCAATTGAAGAAGAAAATTAAAATTTCAAAAAATCGACAATTCTCGTGTACGCGGACCCATCAGATTTTTCCATTCTCAGCAAGTTTCTTTCTGCTGTGATAACCCTGGATTTCTATGACATAGAAGTTACAAAATCTGTTGGGAACATGTTTCCTAGTTGTTTTCTTGAATATAAAGCGCAATTAAAGAAGAAAACTAAATTTTAAAAAATCGACGATTCTCGTGAACGCGGACCCATCAGATTTTGCCATTTTCAGCAAGTTTCTTTCTGCTGTGATAACCCTGGATTTCTATGACATAGAAGTTACTAAATCTCTTGGGAACATGTTTCCTGGTTGTTTTCTTTAATATAAAGCTCTATTAAAGAAGAAAATTAAAATTTCAAACAATCGACAATTCTCGTGAACGCGGACCCATTAGATTTTTCCATTTTCAGCAAGTTTCTTTCTGCTGTGATAACCCTGGTTTTCTATGACATAGAAGTTACAAAATCTGTTGGGAACATGTTTCCTAGTTGTTTTCTTGAATATAAAGCGCAATTAAAGAAGAAAATTAAAATTTCAAAAAATCGACAATTCTCGTGAACGCGGACACATCAGATTTTGCCATTTTCAGCAAGTTTCTTTCTGCTGTGATAACCCTGGTTTTCTATGACATAGAAGTTACAAAATCTCTTGGGAACATGTTTCCTAGTTGTTTTCTTGAATATAAAGCGCAATTGAAGAAGAAAATTAAAATTTTGAAAAATCGACAATTCTCGTGTACGTGGACCCATCAGATTTGGCCATTTTCAGCAAGTTTCTTTCTGCTGTGATAACCCTGGTTTTCTATGACATAGAAATTATAAAATCTCTTGGGAACATGTTTCCTAGTTGTTTTCTTGAATATAAAGCGCAATTAAAGAAGAAAATTAAAATTAAAAAAAATCGACAATTCTCGTGTACGCGGACCCATCAGATTTTGCCATTTTCAGCAAGTTTCTTTCTGCTGTGATAACCCTGGTTTTCTATGACATAGAAATTACAAAATCTCTTGGGAACATGTTACCTAGTTGTTTTCTTGAATATAAAGCGCAATTGAAGAAGAAAATTAAAATTTAAAAAAATCGACAATTCCGGTGAACGCGGACCCATTAGATTTTTCCATTTTCAGCAAGTTTCTTTCTGCTGTGATAACCCTGGTTTTCTATGACATAGAAGTTACAAAATCTGTTGGGAACATGTTTCCTAGTTGTTCTCTTGAATATAAAGCGCAATTGAAGAAGAAAATTAAAATTTCAAAAAATCGACAATTCTCGTGAACGCGGACACATCAGATTTTGCCATTTTCAGCAAGTTTCTTTCTGCTGTGATAACCCTGCTTTTCTATGACATAGAAGTTACAAAATCTCTTGGGAACATGTTTCCTAGTTGTTTTCTTGAATATAAAGCGCAATTAAAGAAGAAAATTAAAATTTCAAAAAATCGACAATTCTCGTGTACGCTGACCCATCAGATTTTGCCATTTTCAGCAAGTTTCTTTCTGCTGTGATAACCCTGGTTTTCTATGACATAGAAGTTACAAAATCTGTTAGGAACATGTTTCCTAGTTGTTTTCTTGAATATAAAGCGCAATTAAAGAAGAAAATTAAAATTTAAAACAATCCACAATTCTCGTGTACGCGGACCCATCAGATTTTGCTATTTTCAGCAAGTTTCTTTCTGCTGTGATAACCCTGGTTTTCTATGACATAGAAGTTACAAAATCTGTTGGGAACATGTTTCCTAGTTGTTTTCTTGAATATAAAGCGCAATTAAAGAAGAAAATTAAATTTTAAAAAATCGACGATTCTCGTGAACGCGGACCCATCAGATTTTCCATTTTCAGCAAGTTTCTTTCTGCTGTGATAACCCTGGATTTCTATGACATAGAAGTTACAAAATCTGTTGGGAACATGTTTCCTAGTTGTTTTCTTGAATATAAAGCGCAATTAGAGAAGAAAATTAAAATTTCAAAAAATCGACAATTCTCGTGAACGCGGACACATCAGATTTGGCCATTTTCAGCAAGTTTCTTTCTGCTGTGATAACCTTGGTTTTCTATGACATAGAAGTTACAAAATCTTTTGGGAACATGTTTCCTAACTGTTTTCTTGAATATAAAGCGCAATTAAAGAAGAAAATTAAATTTAAAAAAATCGACGATTCTCGTGAACGCGGACCCATCAGATTTTTCCATTTTCAGCAAGTTTCTTTCTGCTGTGATAACCCTGGTTTTCTGAGACATAGAAGTTACAAAATCTGTTGGGAACATGTTTCCTAGTTGTTTGCTTGAATATAAAGCGCAATTGAAAAAGAAAATTAAAATTTTAAAAAATCGACAATTCTCGTGTACGCGGACCCATCAGATTTTCCATTTTCAGCAAGTTTCTTTCTGCTGTGATAACCCTAGATTTCTATGACATAGAAGTTACAAAATCTGTTGGGAACATGTTTCCTAGTTGTTTTCTTGAATATAAAGCTCTATTAAAGAAGAAAATTAAAATTTTAAACAATCGACAATTCTCGTGAACGCGGACCCATTAGATTTTTCCATTTTCAGCAAGTTTCTTTCTGCTGTGATAACCCTGGTTTTCTATGACATAGAAGTTACAAAATCTGTTGGGAACATGTTTCCTAGTTGTTTTCTTGAATATAAAGCGCAATTAAAGAAGAAAATTAAATTTTTAAAAATCGACGATTCTCGTGAACGCGGACCCATCAGATTTTGCCATTTTCAGCAAGTTTCTTTCTGCTGTGATAACCCTGGTTTTCTCTGACATAGAAGTTACTAAATCTCTTGGGAACATGTTTCCTAGTTGTTTTCTTGAATATAAAGCGCAATTGAAGAAGAAAATTAAAATTTCAAAAAATCGACAATTCTCGTGTCTGCGGACCCATCAGATTTTTCCATTCTCAGCAAGTTTCTTTCTGCTGTGATAACCCTGGATTTCTATGACATAGAAGTTACAAAATCTGTTGGGAACATGTTTCCTAGTTGTTTTCTTGAATATAAAGCGCAATTAAAGAAGAAAACTAAATTTTAAAAAATCGGCGATTCTCGTGAACGCGGACCCATCAGATTTTGCCATTTTCAGCAAGTTTCTTTCTGCTGTGATAACCCTGGATTTCTATGACATAGAAGTTACAAAATCTGTTGGGAACATGTTTCCTGGTTGTTTTCTTTAATATAAAGCTCTATTAAAGAAGAAAATTAAAATTTCAAACAATCGACAATTCTCGTGAACGCGGACCCATTAGATTTTTCCATTTTCAGCAAGTTTCTTTCTGCTGTGATAACCCTGGTTTTCTATGACATAGAAGTTACAAAATCTGTTGGGAACATGTTTCCTAGTTGTTTTCTTGAATATAAAGCGCAATTAAAGAAGAAAATTAAAATTTCAAAAAATCGACAATTCTCGTGAACGCGGACACATCAGATTTTGCCATTTTCAGCAAGTTTCTTTCTGCTGTGATAACCCTGGTTTTCTATGACATAGAAGTTACAAAATCTCTTGGGAACATGTTTCCTAGTTGTTTTCTTGAATATAAAGCGCAATTAAAGAAGAAAATTAAAATTTTAAAAAATCGACAATTCTCGTGTACGTGGACCCATCAGATTTGGCCATTTTCAGCAAGTTTCTTTCTGCTGTGATAACCCTTTTTCTATGACATAGAAATTATAAAATCTGTTGGGAACATGTTTCCTAGTTGTTTTCTTGAATATAAAGCGCAATTAAAGAAGAAAATTAAAATTTAAAAAAATCGACAATTCTCGTGAACGCGGACCCATCAGATTTGGCCATTTTCAGCAAGTTTCTTTCTGCTGTGATAACCTTGGTTTTCTATGACATAGAAATTACAAAATCTGTTGGGAACATGTTTCCTAGCTGTTTTCTTGAATATAAAACCGTTTTAAAGACGAAAATTTAAATTTCAAAAAATCGACAATTCTCGTGAACGCGGACCCATTAGATTTTTCCATTTTCAGCAAGTTTCTTCTGCTGTGATAACCCTGGTTTTCTATGACATAGAAGTTACAAAATCTGTTGGGAACATGTTTCCTAGTTGTTTTCTTGAATATAAAGCGCAATTAAAGAAGAAAATTAAAATTTCAAAAAATCGACAATTCTCGTGAACGCGGACACATCAGATTTTGCCATTTTCAGCAAGTTTCTTTCTGCTGTGATAACCCTGGATTTCTATGACATAGAAGTTACAAAATCTGTTGGGAACATGTTTCCTGGTTGTTTTCTTTAATATAAAGCTCTATTAAAGAAGAAAATTAAAATTTCAAACAATCGACAATTCTCGTGAACGCGGACCCATTAGATTTTTCCATTTTCAGCAAGTTTCTTTCTGCTGTGATAACCCTGGTTTTCTATGACATAGAAGTTACAAAATCTGTTGGGAACATGTTTCCTAGTTGTTTTCTTGAATATAAAGCGCAATTAAAGAAGAAAATTAAAATTTCAAAAAATCGACAATTCTCGTGAACGCGGACACATCAGATTTTTCCATTTTCAGCAAGTTTCTTTCTGCTGTGATAACCCTGGTTTTCTATGACATAGAAGTTACAAAATCTCTTGGGAACATGTTTCCTAGTTGTTTTCTTGAATATAAAGCGCAATTAAAGAAGAAAATTAAAATTTTAAAAAATCGACAATTCTCGTGTACGTGGACCCATCAGATTTGGCCATTTTCAGCAAGTTTCTTTCTGCTGTGATAACCCTTTTTCTATGACATAGAAATTATAAAATCTGTTGGGAACATGTTTCCTAGTTGTTTTCTTGAATATAAAGCGCAATTAAAGAAGAAAATTAAAATTTAAAAAAATCGACAATTCTCGTGAACGCGGACCCATCAGATTTGGCCATTTTCAGCAAGTTTCTTTCTGCTGTGATAACCTTGGTTTTCTATGACATAGAAATTACAAAATCTGTTGGGAACATGTTTCCTAGCTGTTTTCTTGAATATAAAACCGTTTTAAAGACGAAAATTTAAATTTCAAAAAATCGACAATTCTCGTGAACGCGGACCCATTAGATTTTGCCATTTTCAGCAAGTTTCTTTCTGCTGTGATAACCCTGGTTTTCTATGACATAGAAGTTACAAAATCTCTTGGGAACATGTTTCCTAGTTGTTTTCTTGAATATAAAGGGCAAATAAAGAAGAAAATTAAAATTTTAAAAAATCGACAATTCTCGTGTACGTGGACACATCAGATTTTGCCATTTTCAGCAAGTTTCTTTCTGCTGTGATAACCCTGGTTTTCTATGACATAGAAATTATAAAATCTGTTGGGAACATGTTTCCTAGTTGTTTTCTTGAATATAAAGCGCAATTAAAGAAGAAAATTAAAATTTAAAAAAATCGACAATTCTCGTGTACGCGGACCCATCAGATTTGGCCATTTTCAGCAAGTTTCTTTCTGCTGTGATAACCCTGGTTTTCTATGACATAGAAATTACAAAATCTGTTGTGAACATGTTTCCTAGTTGTTTTCTTGAATATAAAGCGCAATTAAAGAAGAAAATTAAAATTTCAAAAAATCGACAATTCTCGTGAAAGCGTACCCATCAGATTTGGCCATTTTCAGCAAGTTTCTTTCTGCTGTGATAACCCTGGTTTTCTATGACATAGAAGTTACAAAATCTGTTAGGAACATGTTTCCTAGTTGTTTTCTTGAATATAAAGCGCAATTAAAGAAGAAAATAAAAATTTAAAAAAATCGACAATTCTCGTGTACGCGAACCCATCAGATTTTGCTATTTTATGCAAGTTTCTTTCTGCTGTGATAACCCTGGTTTTCTATGACATAGAAGTTACAAAATCTTTTGGGAACATGTTTCCTAGTTGTTTTCTTGAATATAAAGCGCAATTAAAGAAGAAAATTAAATTTTAAAAAATCGACGATTCTCGTGAACGCGGACCCATCAGATTTTTCCATTTTCAGCAAGTTTCTTTCTGCTGTGATAACCCTGGTTTTCTGCGACATAGAAGTTACAAAATCTGTTGGGAACATGTTTCCTAGTTGTTTGCTTGAATATAAAGCGCAATTGAAAAAGAAAATTAAAATTTAAAAAAATCGACAATTCTCGTGTACGCGGACCCATCAGATTTTCCATTTTCAGCAAGTTTCTTTCTGCTGTGATAACCCTGGATTTCTATGACATAGAAGTTACAAAATCTGTTGGGAACATGTTTCCTAGTTGTTTTCTTGAATATAAAGCTCTATTAAAGAAGAAAATTAAAATTTTAAACAATCGACAATTCTCGTGAACGCTGACCCATTAGATTTTTCCATTTTCAGCAAGTTTCTTTCTGCTGTGATAACCCTGGTTTTCTGTGACATAGAAGTTACAAAATCTGTTGGGAACATGTTTCCTAGTTGTTTTCTTGAATATGAAGTGCAATTAAAGAAGAAAATTAAATTTTTAAAAATCGACGATTCTCGTGAACGCGGACCCATCAGATTTTGCCATTTTCAGCAAGTTTCTTTCTGCTGTGATAACCCTGGATTTCTATGACATAGAAGTTACAAAATCTGTTGGGAACATTTTTCTTGGTTGTTTTCTTGAATATAAAGCTCTATTAAAGAAGAAAATTAAAATTTCAAACAATCGACAATTCTCGTGAACGCGGACCCATTAGATTTTTCCATTTTCAGCAAGTTTCTTTCTGCTGTGATAACCCTGGTTTTCTATGACATAGAAGTTACAAAATCTCTTGGGAACATGTTTCCTAGTTGTTTTCTTGAATATAAAGCGCAATTAAAGAAGAAAATTAAAATTTAAAAAAATCGACAATTCTCGTGTACGCGGACCCATCAGATTTTGCCATTTTCAGCAAGTTTCTTTCTGCTGTGATAACCCTGGTTTTCTATGACATAGAAATTACAAAATCTGTTGGGAACATGTTTCCTAGTTGTTTTCTTGAATATAAAGCGCAATTAAAGAAGAAAATTAAAATTTAAAAAAATCGACAATTCTCGTGAAAGCGTACCCATCAGATTTGGCCATTTTCAGCAAGTTTCTTTCTGCTGTGATAACCCTGGTTTTCTATGACATAGAAGTTACAAAATCTGTTAGGAACATGTTTCCTAGTTGTTTTCTTGAATATAAAGCGCAATTAAAGAAGAAAATTAAAATTTAAAAAAATCGACAATTCTCGTGTACGCGAACCCATCAGATTTTGCTATTTTCAGCAAGTTTCTTTCTGCTGTGATAACCCTGGTTTTCTATGACATAGAAATTATAAAATCTGTTGGGAACATGTTTCCTAGTTGTTTTCTTGAATATAAAGCGCAATTAAAGAAGAAAATTAAAATTTAAAAAAATCGACAATTCTCGTGTACGCGGACCCATCAGATTTGGCCATTTTCAGCAAGTTTCTTTCTGCTGTGATAACCCTGGTTTTCTATGACATAGAAATTACAAAATCTGTTGTGAACATGTTTCCTAGTTGTTTTCTTGAATATAAAGCGCAATTAAAGAAGAAAATTAAAATTTCAAAAAATCGACAATTCTCGTGAAAGCGTACCCATCAGATTTGGCCATTTTCAGCAAGTTTCTTTCTGCTGTGATAACCCTGGTTTTCTATGACATAGAAGTTACAAAATCTGTTAGGAACATGTTTCCTAGTTGTTTTCTTGAATATAAAGCGCAATTAAAGAAGAAAATTAAAATTTAAAAAAATCGACAATTCTCGTGTACGCGAACCCATCAGATTTTGCTATTTTATGCAAGTTTCTTTCTGCTGTGATAACCCTGGTTTTCTATGACATAGAAGTTACAAAATCTTTTGGGAACATGTTTCCTAGTTGTTTTCTTGAATATAAAGCGCAATTAAAGAAGAAAATTAAATTTTAAAAAATCGACGATTCTCGTGAACGCGGACCCATCAGATTTTTCCATTTTCAGCAAGTTTCTTTCTGCTGTGATAACCCTGGTTTTCTGCGACATAGAAGTTACAAAATCTGTTGGGAACATGTTTCCTAGTTGTTTGCTTGAATATAAAGCGCAATTGAAAAAGAAAATTAAAATTTAAAAAAATCGACAATTCTCGTGTACGCGGACCCATCAGATTTTCCATTTTCAGCAAGTTTCTTTCTGCTGTGATAACCCTGGATTTCTGTGACATAGAAGTTACAAAATCTGTTGGGAACATGTTTCCTAGTTGTTTTCTTGAATATGAAGTGTAATTAAAGAAGAAAATTAAATTTTTAAAAATCGACGATTCTCGTGAACGCGGACCCATCAGATTTTGCCATTTTCAGCAAGTTTCTTTCTGCTGTGATAACCCTGGATTTCTATGACATAGAAGTTACAAAATCTGTTGGGAACATTTTTCTTGGTTGTTTTCTTGAATATAAAGCTCTATTAAAGAAGAAAATTAAAATTTCAAACAATCGACAATTCTCGTGAACGCGGACCCATTAGATTTTTCCATTTTCAGCAAGTTTCTTTCTGCTGTGATAACCCTGGTTTTCTATGACATAGAAGTTACAAAATCTCTTGGGAACATGTTTCCTAGTTGTTTTCTTGAATATAAAGCGCAATTAAAGAAGAAAATTAAAATTTCAAAAAATCGACAATTCTCGTGTACGTGGACACATCAGATTTGGCCATTTTCAGCAAGTTTCTTTCTGCTGTGATAACCCTGGTTTTCTATGACATAGAAATTATAAAATCTGTTGGGAACATGTTTCCTAGTTGTTTTCTTGAATATAAAGCGCAATTAAAGAAGAAAATTAAAATTTAAAAAAATCGACAATTCTCGTGTACGCGGACCCATCAGATTTTGCCATTTTCAGCAAGTTTCTTTCTGCTGTGATAACCCTGGTTTTCTATGACATAGAAATTACAAAATCTGTTGGGAACATGTTTCCTAGTTGTTTTCTTGAATATAAAGCGCAATTAAAGAAGAAAATTAAATTTTAAAAAATCGACGATTCTCGTGAACGCGGACCCATCAGATTTTTCCATTTTCAGCAAGTTTCTTTCTGCTGTGATAACCCTGGTTTTCTGCGACATAGAAGTTACAAAATCTGTTGGGAACATGTTTCCTAGTTGTTTGCTTGAATATAAAGCGCAATTGAAAAAGAAAATTAAAATTTAAAAAAATCGACAATTCTCGTGTACGCAGACCCATCAGATTTTCCATTTTCAGCAAGTTTCTTTCTGCTGTGATAACCCTGGATTTCTATGACATAGAAGTTACAAAATCTGTTGGGAACATGTTTCCTAGTTGTTTTCTTGAATATAAAGCTCTATTAAAGAAGAAAATTAAAATTTTAAACAATCGACAATTCTCGTGAACGCTGACCCATTAGATTTTTCCATTTTCAGCAAGTTTCTTTCTGCTGTGATAACCCTGGTTTTCTATGACATAGAAGTTACAAAATCTGTTGGGAACATGTTTCCTAGTTGTTTTCTTGAATATGAAGTGCAATTAAAGAAGAAAATTAAATTTTTAAAAATCGACGATTCTCGTGAACGCGGACCCATCAGATTTTGCCATTTTCAGCAAGTTTCTTTCTGCTGTGATAACCCTGGATTTCTATGACATAGAAGTTACAAAATCTGTTGGGAACATTTTTCTTGGTTGTTTTCTTGAATATAAAGCTCTATTAAAGAAGAAAATTAAAATTTCAAACAATCGACAATTCTCGTGAACGCGGACCCATTAGATTTTTCCATTTTCAGCAAGTTTCTTTCTGCTGTGATAACCCTGGTTTTCTATGACATAGAAGTTACAAAATCTTTTGGGAACATGTTTCCTAGTTGTTTTCTTGAATATAAAGCGCAATTAAAGAAGAAAATTAAATTTTAAAAAATCGACGATTCTCGTGAAAGCGTACCCATCAGATTTGGCCATTTTCAGCAAGTTTCTTTCTGCTGTGATAACCCTGGTTTTCTGCGACATAGAAGTTACAAAATCTGTTGGGAACATGTTTCCTAGTTGTTTGCTTGAATATAAAGCGCAATTGAAAAAGAAAATTAAAATTTAAAAAAATCGACAATTCTCGTGTACGCGGACCCATCAGATTTTCCATTTTCAGCAAGTTTCTTTCTGCTGTGATAACCCTGGATTTCTGTGACATAGAAGTTACAAAATCTGTTGGGAACATGTTTCCTAGTTGTTTTCTTGAATATGAAGTGTAATTAAAGAAGAAAATTAAATTTTTAAAAATCGACGATTCTCGTGAACGCGGACCCATCAGATTTTGCCATTTTCAGCAAGTTTCTTTCTGCTGTGATAACCCTGGATTTCTATGACATAGAAGTTACAAAATCTGTTGGGAACATTTTTCTTGGTTGTTTTCTTGAATATAAAGCTCTATTAAAGAAGAAAATTAAAATTTCAAACAATCGACAATTCTCGTGAACGCGGACCCATTAGATTTTTCCATTTTCAGCAAGTTTCTTTCTGCTGTGATAACCCTGGTTTTCTATGACATAGAAGTTACAAAATCTCTTGGGAACATGTTTCCTAGTTGTTTTCTTGAATATAAAGCGCAATTAAAGAAGAAAATTAAAATTTCAAAAAATCGACAATTCTCGTGTACGTGGACACATCAGATTTGGCCATTTTCAGCAAGTTTCTTTCTGCTGTGATAACCCTGGTTTTCTATGACATAGAAATTATAAAATCTGTTGGGAACATGTTTCCTAGTTGTTTTCTTGAATATAAAGCGCAATTAAAGAAGAAAATTAAAATTTAAAAAAATCGACAATTCTCGTGTACGCGGACCCATCAGATTTTGCCATTTTCAGCAAGTTTCTTTCTGCTGTGATAACCCTGGTTTTCTATGACATAGAAATTACAAAATCTGTTGGGAACATGTTTCCTAGTTGTTTTCTTGAATATAAAGCGCAATTAAAGAAGAAAATTAAATTTTAAAAAATCGACGATTCTCGTGAACGCGGACCCATCAGATTTTTCCATTTTCAGCAAGTTTCTTTCTGCTGTGATAACCCTGGTTTTCTGCGACATAGAAGTTACAAAATCTGTTGGGAACATGTTTCCTAGTTGTTTGCTTGAATATAAAGCGCAATTGAAAAAGAAAATTAAAATTTAAAAAAATCGACAATTCTCGTGTACGCAGACCCATCAGATTTTCCATTTTCAGCAAGTTTCTTTCTGCTGTGATAACCCTGGATTTCTATGACATAGAAGTTACAAAATCTGTTGGGAACATGTTTCCTAGTTGTTTTCTTGAATATAAAGCTCTATTAAAGAAGAAAATTAAAATTTTAAACAATCGACAATTCTCGTGAACGCTGACCCATTAGATTTTTCCATTTTCAGCAAGTTTCTTTCTGCTGTGATAACCCTGGTTTTCTATGACATAGAAGTTACAAAATCTGTTGGGAACATGTTTCCTAGTTGTTTTCTTGAATATGAAGTGCAATTAAAGAAGAAAATTAAATTTTTAAAAATCGACGATTCTCGTGAACGCGGACCCATCAGATTTTGCCATTTTCAGCAAGTTTCTTTCTGCTGTGATAACCCTGGATTTCTATGACATAGAAGTTACAAAATCTGTTGGGAACATTTTTCTTGGTTGTTTTCTTGAATATAAAGCTCTATTAAAGAAGAAAATTAAAATTTCAAACAATCGACAATTCTCGTGAACGCGGACCCATTAGATTTTTCCATTTTCAGCAAGTTTCTTTCTGCTGTGATAACCCTGGTTTTCTATGACATAGAAGTTACAAAATCTCTTGGGAACATGTTTCCTAGTTGTTTTCTTGAATATAAAGCGCAATTAAAGAAGAAAATTAAAATTTCAAAAAATCGACAATTCTCGTGTACGTGGACACATCAGATTTGGCCATTTTCAGCAAGTTTCTTTCTGCTGTGATAACCCTGGTTTTCTATGACATAGAAATTATAAAATCTGTTGGGAACATGTTTCCTAGTTGTTTTCTTGAATATAAAGCGCAATTAAAGAAGAAAATTAAAATTAAAAAAAATCGACAATTCTCGTGTACGCGGACCCATCAGATTTTGCCATTTTCAGCAAGTTTCTTTCTGCTGTGATAACCCTGGTTTTCTATGACATAGAAATTACAAAATCTGTTGGGAACATGTTTCCTAGTTGTTTTCTTGAATATAAAGCGCAATTAAAGAAGAAAATTAAAATTTAAAAAAATCGACAATTCTCGTGAAAGCGTACCCATCAGATTTGGCCATTTTCAGCAAGTTTCTTTCTGCTGTGATAACCCTGGTTTTCTATGACATAGAAGTTACAAAATCTGTTAGGAACATGTTTCCTAGTTGTTTTCTTGAATATAAAGCGCAATTAAAGAAGAAAATTAAAATTTAAAAAAATCGACAATTCTCGTGTACGCGAACCCATCAGATTTTGCTATTTTCAGCAAGTTTCTTTCTGCTGTGATAACCCTGGTTTTCTATGACATAGAAGTTACAAAATCTTTTGGGAACATGTTTCCTAGTTGTTTTCTTGAATATAAAGCGCAATTAAAGAAGAAAATTAAATTTTAAAAAATCGACGATTCTCGTGAACGCGGACCCATCAGATTTTTCCATTTTCAGCAAGTTTCTTTCTGCTGTGATAACCCTGGTTTTCTGAGACATAGAAGTTACAAAATCTGTTGGGAACATGTTTCCTAGTTGTTTTCTTGAATATAAAGCGCAATTGAAAAAGAAAATTAAAATTTCAAAAAATCGACAATTCTCGTGTACGCGGACCCATCAGATTTTCCATTTTCAGCAAGTTTCTTTCTGCTGTGATAACCCTGGATTTCTATGACATAGAAGTTACAAAATCTGTTGGGAACATGTTTCCTAGTTGTTTTCTTGAATATAAAGCTCTATTAAAGAAGAAAATTAAAATTTTAAACAATCGACAATTCTCGTGAACGCGGACCCATTAGATTTTTCCATTTTTAGCAAGTTTCTTTCTGCTGTGATAACCCTGGTTTTCTATGACATAGAAGTTACAAAATCTGTTGGGAACATGTTTCCTAGTTGTTTTCTTGAATATAAAGCGCAATTAAAGAAGAAAATTAAATTTTAAAAAATCGACGATTCTCGTGAACGCGGACCCATCAGATTTTTCCATTTTCAGCAAGTTTCTTTCTGCTGTGATAACCCTGGTTTTCTCTGACATAGAAGTTACTAAATCTCTTGGGAACATGTTTCCTAGTTGTTTTCTTGAATATAAAGCGCAATTAAAGAAGAAAATTAAAATTTCAAAAAATCGACAATTCTCGTGTACGCGGACACATCAGATTTGGCCATTTTCAGCAAGTTTCTTTCTGCTGTGATAACCCTGGATTTCTATGACATAGAAGTTACAAAATCTGTTGGGAACATGTTTCCTAGTTGTTTTCTTTAATATAAAGCTCTATTAAAGAAGAAAATTAAAATTTCAAACAATCGACAATTCCTGTGAACGCGGACCCATTAGATTTTTCCATTTTCAGCAAGTTTCTTTCTGCTGTGATAACCCTGGTTTTCTATGACATAGAAGTTACAAAATCTGTTGGGAACATGTTTCCTAGTTGTTTTCTTGAATATAAAGCGCAATTAAAGAAGAAAATTAAATTTTAAAAAATCGACGATTCTCGTGAACGCGGACCCATCAGATTTTACCATTTTCAGCAAGTTTCTTTCTGCTGTGATAACCCTGGTTTTCTATGACATAGAAATTACAAAATCTGTTGGGAACATGTTTCCTAGTTGTTTTCTTGAATATAAAGCGCAATTAAAGAAGAAAATTAAAATTTCAAAAAATCGACAATTCTCGTGAAAGCGTACCCATCAGATTTGGCCATTTTCAGCAAGTTTCTTTCTGCTGTGATAACCCTGGTTTTCTATGACATAGAAGTTACAAAATCTGTTAGGAACATGTTTCCTAGTTGTTTTCTTGAATATAAAGCGCAATTAAAGAAGAAAATTAAATTTTAAAAAATCGACGATTCTCGTGAACGCGGACCCATCAGATTTTGCCATTTTCAGCAAGTTTCTTTCTGCTGTGATAACCCTGGTTTTCTATGACATAGAAATTACAAAATCTGTTGGGAACATGTTTCCTGGTTGTTTTCTTGAATATAAAGCGCAATTAAAGAAGAAAATTAAATTTTAAAAAATCGACGATTCTCGTGAACGCGGACCCATCAGATTTTGCCATTTTCAGCAAGTTTCTTTCTGCTGTGATAACCCTGGTTTTCTCTGACATAGAAGTTACTAAATCTCTTGGGAACATGTTTCCTAGTTGTTTTCTTGAATATAAAGCGCAATTAAAGAAGAAAATTAAAATTTCAAAAAATCGACAATTCTCGTGTACGCGGACCCATCAGATTTTTCCATTTTCAGCAAGTTTCTTTCTGCTGTGATAACCCTGGATTTCTATGACATAGAAGTTACAAAATCTGTTGGGAACATGTTTCCTAGTTGTTTTCTTTAATATAAAGCTCTATTAAAGAAGAAAATTAAAATTTCAAACAATCGACAATTCTCGTGAAAGCGTACCCATCAGATTTGGCCATTTTCAGCAAGTTTCTTTCTGCTGTGATAACCCTGGTTTTCTATGACATAGAAGTTACAAAATCTGTTAGGAACATGTTTCCTAGTTGTTTTCTTGAATATAAAGCGCAATTAAAGAAGAAAATTAAAATTTAAAAAAATCGACAATTCTCGTGTACGCGAACCCATCAGATTTTGCTATT
Organism: Sepiola atlantica; assembly: GCA_963556195.1. NCBI lineage: Eukaryota > Metazoa > Mollusca > Cephalopoda > Sepiida > Sepiolidae > Sepiola > Sepiola atlantica. The sequence continues at coordinate 217,410 of CAUVYP010000234.1, read as the reverse complement.
TTCAGCAAGTTTCTTTCTGCTGTGATAACCCTGGTTTTCTATGACATAGAAGTTACAAAATCTTTTGGGAACATGTTTCCTAGTTGTTTTCTTGAATATAAAGCGCAATTAAAGAAGAAAATTAAATTTTAAAAAATCGACGATTCTCGTGAACGCGGACCCATCAGATTTTTCCATTTTCAGCAAGTTTCTTTCTGCTGTGATAACCCTGGTTTTCTGAGACATAGAAGTTACAAAATCTGTTGGGAACATGTTTCCTAGTTGTTTTCTTGAATATAAAGCGCAATTGAAAAAGAAAATTAAAATTTAAAAAAATCGACAATTCTCGTGTACGCGAACCCATCAGATTTTGCTATTTTCAGCAAGTTTCTTTCTGCTGTGATAACCCTGGTTTTCTATGACATAGAAGTTACAAAATCTTTTGGGAACATGTTTCCTAGTTGTTTTCTTGAATATAAAGCGCAATTAAAGAAGAAAATTAAATTTTAAAAAATCGACGATTCTCGTGAACGCGGACCCATCAGATTTTTCCATTTTCAGCAAGTTTCTTTCTGCTGTGATAACCCTGGTTTTCTGAGACATAGAAGTTACAAAATCTGTTGGGAACATGTTTCCTAGTTGTTTTCTTGAATATAAAGCGCAATTGAAAAAGAAAATTAAAATTTCAAAAAATCGACAATTCTCGTGTACGCGGACCCATCAGATTTTCCATTTTCAGCAAGTTTCTTTCTGCTGTGATAACCCTGGATTTCTATGACATAGAAGTTACAAAATCTGTTGGGAACATGTTTCCTAGTTGTTTTCTTGAATATAAAGCTCTATTAAAGAAGAAAATTAAAATTTTAAACAATCGACAATTCTCGTGAACGCGGACCCATTAGATTTTTCCATTTTTAGCAAGTTTCTTTCTGCTGTGATAACCCTGGTTTTCTATGACATAGAAGTTACAAAATCTGTTGGGAACATGTTTCCTAGTTGTTTTCTTGAATATAAAGCGCAATTAAAGAAGAAAATTAAATTTTAAAAAATCGACGATTCTCGTGAACGCGGACCCATCAGATTTTTCCATTTTCAGCAAGTTTCTTTCTGCTGTGATAACCCTGGTTTTCTGAGACATAGAAGTTACAAAATCTGTTGGGAACATGTTTCCTAGTTGTTTTCTTGAATATAAAGCGCAATTGAAAAAGAAAATTAAAATTTCAAAAAATCGACAATTCTCGTGTACGCGGACCCATCAGATTTTCCATTTTCAGCAAGTTTCTTTCTGCTGTGATAACCCTGGATTTCTATGACATAGAAGTTACAAAATCTGTTGGGAACATGTTTCCTAGTTGTTTTCTTGAATATAAAGCTCTATTAAAGAAGAAAATTAAAATTTTAAACAATCGACAATTCTCGTGAACGCGGACCCATTAGATTTTTCCATTTTTAGCAAGTTTCTTTCTGCTGTGATAACCCTGGTTTTCTATGACATAGAAGTTACAAAATCTGTTGGGAACATGTTTCCTAGTTGTTTTCTTGAATATAAAGTGCAATTAAAGAAGAAAATTAAATTTTTAAAAATCGACGATTCTCGTGAACGCGGACCCATCAGATTTTGCCATTTTCAGCAAGTTTCTTTCTGCTGTGATAACCCTGGTTTTCTCTGACATAGAAGTTACTAAATCTCTTGGGAACATGTTTCCTAGTTGTTTTCTTGAATATAAAGCGCAATTAAAGAAGAAAATTAAATTTTAAAAAATCGACGATTCTCGTGAACGCGGACCCATCAGATTTTTCCATTTTCAGCAAGTTTCTTTCTGCTGTGATAACCCTGGTTTTCTGCGACATAGAAGTTACAAAATCTGTTGGGAACATGTTTCCTAGTTGTTTGCTTGAATATAAAGCGCAATTGAAAAAGAAAATTAAAATTTAAAAAAATCGACAATTCTCGTGTACGCGGACCCATCAGATTTTCCATTTTCAGCAAGTTTCTTTCTGCTGTGATAACCCTGGATTTCTATGACATAGAAGTTACAAAATCTGTTGGGAACATGTTTCCTAGTTGTTTTCTTGAATATGAAGTGTAATTAAAGAAGAAAATTAAATTTTTAAAAATCGACGATTCTCGTGAACGCGGACCCATCAGATTTTGCCATTTTCAGCAAGTTTCTTTCTGCTGTGATAACCCTGGATTTCTATGACATAGAAGTTACAAAATCTGTTGGGAACATTTTTCTTGGTTGTTTTCTTGAATATAAAGCTCTATTAAAGAAGAAAATTAAAATTTCAAACAATCGACAATTCTCGTGAACGCGGACCCATTAGATTTTTCCATTTTCAGCAAGTTTCTTTCTGCTGTGATAACCCTGGTTTTCTATGACATAGAAGTTACAAAATCTCTTGGGAACATGTTTCCTAGTTGTTTTCTTGAATATAAAGCGCAATTAAAGAAGAAAATTAAAATTTCAAAAAATCGACAATTCTCGTGTACGTGGACACATCAGATTTGGCCATTTTCAGCAAGTTTCTTTCTGCTGTGATAACCCTGGTTTTCTATGACATAGAAATTATAAAATCTGTTGGGAACATGTTTCCTAGTTGTTTTCTTGAATATAAAGCGCAATTAAAGAAGAAAATTAAAATTTAAAAAAATCGACAATTCTCGTGTACGCGGACCCATCAGATTTTGCCATTTTCAGCAAGTTTCTTTCTGCTGTGATAACCCTGGTTTTCTATGACATAGAAATTACAAAATCTGTTGGGAACATGTTTCCTAGTTGTTTTCTTGAATATAAAGCGCAATTAAAGAAGAAAATTAAAATTTAAAAAAATCGACAATTCTCGTGAAAGCGTACCCATCAGATTTGGCCATTTTCAGCAAGTTTCTTTCTGCTGTGATAACCCTGGTTTTCTATGACATAGAAGTTACAAAATCTGTTAGGAACATGTTTCCTAGTTGTTTTCTTGAATATAAAGCGCAATTAAAGAAGAAAATTAAAATTTAAAAAAATCGACAATTCTCGTGTACGCGAACCCATCAGATTTTGCTATTTTCAGCAAGTTTCTTTCTGCTGTGATAACCCTGGTTTTCTATGACATAGAAGTTACAAAATCTTTTGGGAACATGTTTCCTAGTTGTTTTCTTGAATATAAAGCGCAATTAAAGAAGAAAATTAAATTTTAAAAAATCGACGATTCTCGTGAACGCGGACCCATCAGATTTTTCCATTTTCAGCAAGTTTCTTTCTGCTGTGATAACCCTGGTTTTCTGCGACATAGAAGTTACAAAATCTGTTGGGAACATGTTTCCTAGTTGTTTGCTTGAATATAAAGCGCAATTGAAAAAGAAAATTAAAATTTAAAAAAATCGACAATTCTCGTGTACGCAGACCCATCAGATTTTCCATTTTCAGCAAGTTTCTTTCTGCTGTGATAACCCTGGATTTCTATGACATAGAAGTTACAAAATCTGTTGGGAACATGTTTCCTAGTTGTTTTCTTGAATATAAAGCTCTATTAAAGAAGAAAATTAAAATTTTAAACAATCGACAATTCTCGTGAACGCTGACCCATTAGATTTTTCCATTTTCAGCAAGTTTCTTTCTGCTGTGATAACCCTGGTTTTCTATGACATAGAAGTTACAAAATCTGTTGGGAACATGTTTCCTAGTTGTTTTCTTGAATATGAAGTGCAATTAAAGAAGAAAATTAAATTTTTAAAAATCGACGATTCTCGTGAACGCGGACCCATCAGATTTTGCCATTTTCAGCAAGTTTCTTTCTGCTGTGATAACCCTGGATTTCTATGACATAGAAGTTACAAAATCTGTTGGGAACATTTTTCTTGGTTGTTTTCTTGAATATAAAGCTCTATTAAAGAAGAAAATTAAAATTTCAAACAATCGACAATTCTCGTGAACGCGGACCCATTAGATTTTTCCATTTTCAGCAAGTTTCTTTCTGCTGTGATAACCCTGGTTTTCTATGACATAGAAGTTACAAAATCTCTTGGGAACATGTTTCCTAGTTGTTTTCTTGAATATAAAGCGCAATTAAAGAAGAAAATTAAAATTTCAAAAAATCGACAATTCTCGTGTACGTGGACACATCAGATTTGGCCATTTTCAGCAAGTTTCTTTCTGCTGTGATAACCCTGGTTTTCTATGACATAGAAATTATAAAATCTGTTGGGAACATGTTTCCTAGTTGTTTTCTTGAATATAAAGCGCAATTAAAGAAGAAAATTAAAATTAAAAAAAATCGACAATTCTCGTGTACGCGGACCCATCAGATTTTGCCATTTTCAGCAAGTTTCTTTCTGCTGTGATAACCCTGGTTTTCTATGACATAGAAATTACAAAATCTGTTGGGAACATGTTTCCTAGTTGTTTTCTTGAATATAAAGCGCAATTAAAGAAGAAAATTAAAATTTAAAAAAATCGACAATTCTCGTGAAAGCGTACCCATCAGATTTGGCCATTTTCAGCAAGTTTCTTTCTGCTGTGATAACCCTGGTTTTCTATGACATAGAAGTTACAAAATCTGTTAGGAACATGTTTCCTAGTTGTTTTCTTGAATATAAAGCGCAATTAAAGAAGAAAATTAAAATTTAAAAAAATCGACAATTCTCGTGTACGCGAACCCATCAGATTTTGCTATTTTCAGCAAGTTTCTTTCTGCTGTGATAACCCTGGTTTTCTATGACATAGAAGTTACAAAATCTTTTGGGAACATGTTTCCTAGTTGTTTTCTTGAATATAAAGCGCAATTAAAGAAGAAAATTAAATTTTAAAAAATCGACGATTCTCGTGAACGCGGACCCATCAGATTTTTCCATTTTCAGCAAGTTTCTTTCTGCTGTGATAACCCTGGTTTTCTGAGACATAGAAGTTACAAAATCTGTTGGGAACATGTTTCCTAGTTGTTTTCTTGAATATAAAGCGCAATTGAAAAAGAAAATTAAAATTTCAAAAAATCGACAATTCTCGTGTACGCGGACCCATCAGATTTTCCATTTTCAGCAAGTTTCTTTCTGCTGTGATAACCCTGGATTTCTATGACATAGAAGTTACAAAATCTGTTGGGAACATGTTTCCTAGTTGTTTTCTTGAATATAAAGCTCTATTAAAGAAGAAAATTAAAATTTTAAACAATCGACAATTCTCGAGAACGCGGACCCATTAGATTTTTCCATTTTTAGCAAGTTTCTTTCTGCTGTGATAACCCTGGTTTTCTATGACATAGAAGTTACAAAATCTGTTGGGAACATGTTTCCTAGTTGTTTTCTTGAATATAAAGTGCAATTAAAGAAGAAAATTAAATTTTTAAAAATCGACGATTCTCGTGAACGCGGACCCATCAGATTTTGCCATTTTCAGCAAGTTTCTTTCTGCTGTGATAACCCTGGTTTTCTCTGACATAGAAGTTACTAAATCTCTTGGGAACATGTTTCCTAGTTGTTTTCTTGAATATAAAGCGCAATTAAAGAAGAAAATTAAAATTTCAAAAAATCGACAATTCTCGTGTACGCGGACACATCAGATTTGGCCATTTTCAGCAAGTTTCTTTCTGCTGTGATAACCCTGGATTTCTATGACATAGAAGTTACAAAATCTGTTGGGAACATGTTTCCTAGTTGTTTTCTTTAATATAAAGCTCTATTAAAGAAGAAAATTAAAATTTCAAACAATCGACAATTCCTGTGAACGCGGACCCATTAGATTTTTCCATTTTCAGCAAGTTTCTTTCTGCTGTGATAACCCTGGTTTTCTATGACATAGAAGTTACAAAATCTGTTGGGAACATGTTTCCTAGTTGTTTTCTTGAATATAAAGCGCAATTAAAGAAGAAAATTAAATTTTAAAAAATCGACGATTCTCGTGAACGCGGACCCATCAGATTTTACCATTTTCAGCAAGTTTCTTTCTGCTGTGATAACCCTGGTTTTCTATGACATAGAAATTACAAAATCTGTTGGGAACATGTTTCCTAGTTGTTTTCTTGAATATAAAGCGCAATTAAAGAAGAAAATTAAAATTTCAAAAAATCGACAATTCTCGTGAAAGCGTACCCATCAGATTTGGCCATTTTCAGCAAGTTTCTTTCTGCTGTGATAACCCTGGTTTTCTATGACATAGAAGTTACAAAATCTGTTAGGAACATGTTTCCTAGTTGTTTTCTTGAATATAAAGCGCAATTAAAGAAGAAAATTAAATTTTAAAAAATCGACGATTCTCGTGAACGCGGACCCATCAGATTTTGCCATTTTCAGCAAGTTTCTTTCTGCTGTGATAACCCTGGTTTTCTATGACATAGAAATTACAAAATCTGTTGGGAACATGTTTCCTGGTTGTTTTCTTGAATATAAAGCGCAATTAAAGAAGAAAATTAAATTTTAAAAAATCGACGATTCTCGTGAACGCGGACCCATCAGATTTTGCCATTTTCAGCAAGTTTCTTTCTGCTGTGATAACCCTGGTTTTCTCTGACATAGAAGTTACTAAATCTCATGGGAACATGTTTCCTAGTTGTTTTCTTGAATATAAAGCGCAATTAAAGAAGAAAATTAAAATTTCAAAAAATCGACAATTCTCGTGTACGCGGACCCATCAGATTTTTCCATTTTCAGCAAGTTTCTTTCTGCTGTGATAACCCTGGATTTCTATGACATAGAAGTTACAAAATCTGTTGGGAACATGTTTCCTAGTTGTTTTCTTTAATATAAAGCTCTATTAAAGAAGAAAATTAAAATTTCAAACAATCGACAATTCTCGTGAAAGCGTACCCATCAGATTTGGCCATTTTCAGCAAGTTTCTTTCTGCTGTGATAACCCTGGTTTTCTATGACATAGAAGTTACAAAATCTGTTAGGAACATGTTTCCTAGTTGTTTTCTTGAATATAAAGCGCAATTAAAGAAGAAAATTAAAATTTAAAAAAATCGACAATTCTCGTGTACGCGAACCCATCAGATTTTGCTATTTTCAGCAAGTTTCTTTCTGCTGTGATAACCCTGGTTTTCTATGACATAGAAGTTACAAAATCTTTTGGGAACATGTTTCCTAGTTGTTTTCTTGAATATAAAGCGCAATTAAAGAAGAAAATTAAATTTTAAAAAATCGACGATTCTCGTGAACGCGGACCCATCAGATTTTGCCATTTTCAGCAAGTTTCTTTCTGCTGTGATAACCCTGGTTTTCTGAGACATAGAAGTTACAATATCTGTTGGGAACATGTTTCCTAGTTGTTTGCTTGAATATAAAGCGCAATTGAAAAAGAAAATTAAAATTTAAAAAAATCGACAATTCTCGTGTACGCGGACCCATCAGATTTTCCATTTTCAGCAAGTTTCTTTCTGCTGTGATAACCCTGGATTTCTATGACATAGAAGTTACAAAATCTGTTGGGAACATGTTTCCTAGTTGTTTTCTTGAATATAAAGCTCTATTAAAGAAGAAAATTAAAATTTTAAACAATCGACAATTCTCGTGAACGCTGACCCATTAGATTTTTCCATTTTCAGCAAGTTTCTTTCTGCTGTGATAACCCTGGTTTTCTATGACATAGAAGTTACAAAATCTGTTGGGAACATGTTTCCTAGTTGTTTTCTTGAATATAAAGTGCAATTAAAGAAGAAAATTAAATTTTTAAAAATCGACGATTCTCGTGAACGCGGACCCATCAGATTTTGCCATTTTCAGCAAGTTTCTTTCTGCTGTGATAACCCTGGATTTCTATGACATAGAAGTTACAAAATCTGTTGGGAACATGTTTCCTGGTTGTTTTCTTGAATATAAAGCGCAATTGAAGAAGAAAATTAAAATTTCAAAAAATCGACAATTCTCGTGTACGCGGACCCATCAGATTTTGCCATTTTCAGCAAGTTTCTTTCTGCATTGATAACCCTGGATTTCTATGACATAGAAGTTACAAAATCTGTTCGGAACATGTTTCCTAGTTGTTTTCTTGAATATAAAGTGCAATTAAAGAAGAAAATTAAATTTTTAAAAATCGACGATTCTCGTGAACGCGGACCCATCAGATTTTGCCATTTTCAGCAAGTTTCTTTCTGCTGTGATAACCCTGGATTTCTATGACATAGAAGTTACAAAATCTGTTGGGAACATTTTTCTTGGTTGTTTTCTTGAATATAAAGCTCTATTAAAGAAGAAAATTAAAATTTCAAACAATCGACAATTCTCGTGAACGCGGACCCATTAGATTTTTCCATTTTCAGCAAGTTTCTTTCTGCTGTGATAACCCTGGTTTTCTATGACATAGAAGTTACAAAATCTCTTGGGAACATGTTTCCTAGTTGTTTTCTTGAATATAAAGCGCAATTAAAGAAGAAAATTAAAATTTCAAAAAATTGACAATTCTCGTGTACGTGGACCCATGAGATTTTGCCATTTTCAGCAAGTTTCTTTCTGCTGTGATAACCCTGGTTTTCTATGACATAGAAATTATAAAATCTGTTGGGAACATGTTTCCTAGTTGTTTTCTTGAATATAAAGCGCAATTAAAGAGAAAATTAAAATTTAAAAAAATCGACAATTCTCGTGTACGCGGACCCATCAGATTTTGCCATTTTCAGCAAGTTTCTTTCTGCTGTGATAACCCTGGTTTTCTATGACATAGAAATTACAAAATCTGTTGGGAACATGTTTCCTAGTTGTTTTCTTGAATATAAAGCGCAATTAAAGAAGAAAATTAAAATTTCAAACAATTGACAATTCTCGTGAAAGCGTACCCATCAGATTTGTCCATTTTCAGCAAGTTTCTTTCTGCTGTGATAACCCTGGTTTTCTATGACATAGAAGTTACAAAATCTGTTAGGAACATGTTTCCTAGTTGTTTTCTTGAATATAAAGCGCAATTAAAGAAGAAAATTAAAATTTAAAAAAATCGACAATTCTCGTGTACGCGAACCCATCAGATTTTGCTATTTTCAGCAAGTTTCTTTCTGCTGTGATAACCCTGGTTTTCTATGACATAGAAGTTACAAAATCTTTTGGGAACATGTTTCCTAGTTGTTTTCTTGAATATAAAGCGCAATTAAAGAAGAAAATTAAATTTTAAAAAATCGACGATTCTCGTGAACGCGGACCCATCAGATTTTGCCATTTTCAGCAAGTTTCTTTCTGCTGTGATAACCCTGGTTTTCTGAGACATAGAAGTTACAATATCTGTTGGGAACATGTTTCCTAGTTGTTTGCTTGAATATAAAGCGCAATTGAAAAAGAAAATTAAAATTTAAAAAAATCGACAATTCTCGTGTACGCGGACCCATCAGATTTTCCATTTTCAGCAAGTTTCTTTCTGCTGTGATAACCCTGGATTTCTATGACATAGAAGTTACAAAATCTGTTGGGAACATGTTTCCTAGTTGTTTTCTTGAATATAAAGCTCTATTAAAGAAGAAAATTAAAATTTTAAACAATCGACAATTCTCGTGAACGCTGACCCATTAGATTTTTCCATTTTCAGCAAGTTTCTTTCTGCTGTGATAACCCTGGTTTTCTATGACATAGAAGTTACAAAATCTGTTGGGAACATGTTTCCTAGTTGTTTTCTTGAATATAAAGTGCAATTAAAGAAGAAAATTAAATTTTAAAAAATCGACGATTCTCGTGAACGCGGACCCATCAGATTTTGCCATTTTCAGCAAGTTTCTTTCTGCTGTGATAACCCTGGATTTCTATGACATAGAAGTTACAAAATCTGTTGGGAACATGTTTCCTGGTTGTTTTCTTGAATATAAAGCGCAATTGAAGAAGAAAATTAAAATTTCAAAAAATCGACAATTCTCGTGTACGCGGACCCATCAGATTTTGCCATTTTCAGCAAGTTTCTTTCTGCATTGATAACCCTGGATTTCTATGACATAGAAGTTACAAAATCTGTTCGGAACATGTTTCCTAGTTGTTTTCTTGAATATAAAGTGCAATTAAAGAAGAAAATTAAATTTTTAAAAATCGACGATTCTCGTGAACGCGGACCCATCAGATTTTGCCATTTTCAGCAAGTTTCTTTCTGCTGTGATAACCCTGGATTTCTATGACATAGAAGTTACAAAATCTGTTGGGAACATTTTTCTTGGTTGTTTTCTTGAATATAAAGCTCTATTAAAGAAGAAAATTAAAATTTCAAACAATCGACAATTCTCGTGAACGCGGACCCATTAGATTTTTCCATTTTCAGCAAGTTTCTTTCTGCTGTGATAACCCTGGTTTTCTATGACATAGAAGTTACAAAATCTCTTGGGAACATGTTTCCTAGTTGTTTTCTTGAATATAAAGCGCAATTAAAGAAGAAAATTAAAATTTCAAAAAATCGACAATTCTCGTGTACGTGGACACATCAGATTTGGCCATTTTCAGCAAGTTTCTTTCTGCTGTGATAACCCTGGTTTTCTATGACATAGAAATTATAAAATCTGTTGGGAACATGTTTCCTAGTTGTTTTCTTGAATATAAAGCGCAATTAAAGAGAAAATTAAAATTTAAAAAAATCGACAATTCTCGTGTACGCGGACCCATCAGATTTTGCCATTTTCAGCAAGTTTCTTTCTGCTGTGATAACCCTGGTTTTCTATGACATAGAAATTACAAAATCTGTTGGGAACATGTTTCCTAGTTGTTTTCTTGAATATAAAGCGCAATTAAAGAAGAAAATTAAAATTTCAAACAATTGACAATTCTCGTGAAAGCGTACCCATCAGATTTGTCCATTTTCAGCAAGTTTCTTTCTGCTGTGATAACCCTGGTTTTCTATGACATAGAAGTTACAAAATCTGTTAGGAACATGTTTCCTAGTTGTTTTCTTGAATATAAAGCGCAATTAAAGAAGAAAATTAAAATTTTAAAAAATCGACAATTCTCGTGTACGCGAACCCATCAGATTTTGCTATTTTCAGCAAGTTTCTTTCTGCTGTGATAACCCTGGTTTTCTATGACATAGAAGTTACAAAATCTTTTGGGAACATGTTTCCTAGTTGTTTTCTTGAATATAAAGCGCAATTAAAGAAGAAAATTAAATTTTAAAAAATCGACGATTCTCGTGAACGCGGACCCATCAGATTTTTCCATTTTCAGCAAGTTTCTTTCTGCTGTGATAACCCTGGTTTTCTGAGACATAGAAGTTACAAAATCTGTTGGGAACATGTTTCCTAGTTGTTTTCTTGAATATAAAGCGCAATTGAAAAAGAAAATTAAAATTTCAAAAAATCGACAATTCTCGTGTACGCGGACCCATCAGATTTTCCATTTTCAGCAAGTTTCTTTCTGCTGTGATAACCCTGGATTTCTATGACATAGAAGTTACAAAATCTGTTGGGAACATGTTTCCTAGTTGTTTTCTTGAATATAAAGCTCTATTAAAGAAGAAAATTAAAATTTTAAACAATCGACAATTCTCGTGAACGCTGACCCATTAGATTTTTCCATTTTTAGCAAGTTTCTTTCTGCTGTGATAACCCTGGTTTTCTATGACATAGAAGTTACAAAATCTGTTGGGAACATGTTTCCTAGTTGTTTTCTTGAATATAAAGTGCAATTAAAGAAGAAAATTAAATTTTTAAAAATCGACGATTCTCGTGAACGCGGACCCATCAGATTTTTCCATTTTCAGCAAGTTTCTTTCTGCTGTGATAACCCTGGTTTTCTATGACATAGAAGTTACTAAATCTCTTGGGAACATGTTTCCTAGTTGTTTTCTTGAATATAAAGCGCAATTAAAGAAGAAAATTAAAATTTCAAAAAATCGACAATTCTCGTGTACGCGGACCCATCAGATTTTGCCATTTTCAGCAAGTTTCTTTCTGCTGTGATAACCCTGGATTTCTATGACATAGAAGTTACAAAATCTGTTGGGAACATGTTTCCTAGTTGTTTTCTTTAATATAAAGCTCTATTAAAGAAGAAAATTAAAATTTCAAACAATCGACAATTCTCGTGAACGCGGACCCATTAGATTTTTCCATTTTCAGCAAGTTTCTTTCTGCTGTGATAACCCTGGTTTTCTATGACATAGAAGTTACAAAATCTGTTGGGAACATGTTTCCTAGTTGTTTTCTTGAATATAAAGCGCAATTAAAGAAGAAAATTAAAATTTCAAAAAATCGACAATTCTCGTGTACGTGGACCCATCAGATTTGGCCATTTTCAGCAAGTTTCTTTCTGCTGTGATAACCCTGGTTTTCTATGACATAGAAATTATAAAATCTGTTGGGAACATGTTTCCTAGTTGTTTTCTTGAATATAAAGCGCAATTAAAGAAGAAAATTTAAATTTCAAAAAATCGACAATTCTCGTGTACGCGGACCCATCAGATTTTTCCATTTTCAGCAAGTTTCTTTCTGCTGTGATAACCCTGGATTTCTATGACATAGAAGTTACAAAATCTGTTGGGAACATGTTTCCTAGTTGTTTTCTTTAATATAAAGCTCTATTAAAGAAGAAAATTAAAATTTCAAACAATCGACAATTCTCGTGAAAGCGTACCCATCAGATTTGGCCATTTTCAGCAAGTTTCTTTCTGCTGTGATAACCCTGGTTTTCTATGACATAGAAGTTACAAAATCTGTTAGGAACATGTTTCCTAGTTGTTTTCTTGAATATAAAGCGCAATTAAAGAAGAAAATTAAAATTTAAAAAAATCGACAATTCTCGTGTACGCGAACCCATCAGATTTTGCTATTTTCAGCAAGTTTCTTTCTGCTGTGATAACCCTGGTTTTCTATGACATAGAAGTTACAAAATCTTTTGGGAACATGTTTCCTAGTTGTTTTCTTGAATATAAAGCGCAATTAAAGAAGAAAATTAAATTTTAAAAAATCGACGATTCTCGTGAACGCGGACCCATCAGATTTTTCCATTTTCAGCAAGTTTCTTTCTGCTGTGATAACCCTGGTTTTCTGAGACATAGAAGTTACAATATCTGTTGGGAACATGTTTCCTAGTTGTTTGCTTGAATATAAAGCGCAATTGAAAAAGAAAATTAAAATTTAAAAAAATCGACAATTCTCGTGTACGCGGACCCATCAGATTTTCCATTTTCAGCAAGTTTCTTTCTGCTGTGATAACCCTGGATTTCTATGACATAGAAGTTACAAAATCTGTTGGGAACATGTTTCCTAGTTGTTTTCTTGAATATAAAGCTCTATTAAAGAAGAAAATTAAAATTTTAAACAATCGACAATTCTCGTGAACGCTGACCCATTAGATTTTTCCATTTTCAGCAAGTTTCTTTCTGCTGTGATAACCCTGGTTTTCTATGACATAGAAGTTACAAAATCTGTTGGGAACATGTTTCCTAGTTGTTTTCTTGAATATAAAGTGCAATTAAAGAAGAAAATTAAATTTTTAAAAATCGACGATTCTCGTGAACGCGGACCCATCAGATTTTGCCATTTTCAGCAAGTTTCTTTCTGCTGTGATAACCCTGGATTTCTATGACATAGAAGTTACAAAATCTGTTGGGAACATTTTTCTTGGTTGTTTTCTTGAATATAAAGCTCTATTAAAGAAGAAAATTAAAATTTCAAACAATCGACAATTCTCGTGAACGCGGACCCATTAGATTTTTCCATTTTCAGCAAGTTTCTTTCTGCTGTGATAACCCTGGTTTTCTATGACATAGAAGTTACAAAATCTCTTGGGAACATGTTTCCTAGTTGTTTTCTTGAATATAAAGCGCAATTAAAGAAGAAAATTAAAATTTCAAAAAATCGACAATTCTCGTGTACGTGGACACATCAGATTTGGCCATTTTCAGCAAGTTTCTTTCTGCTGTGATAACCCTGGTTTTCTATGACATAGAAATTATAAAATCTGTTGGGAACATGTTTCCTAGTTGTTTTCTTGAATATAAAGCGCAATTAAAGAGAAAATTAAAATTTAAAAAAATCGACAATTCTCGTGTACGCGGACCCATCAGATTTTGCCATTTTCAGCAAGTTTCTTTCTGCTGTGATAACCCTGGTTTTCTATGACATAGAAATTACAAAATCTGTTGGGAACATGTTTCCTAGTTGTTTTCTTTAATATAAAGCGCAATTAAAGAAGAAAATTAAAATTTCAAACAATTGACAATTCTCGTGAAAGCGTACCCATCAGATTTGTCCATTTTCAGCAAGTTTCTTTCTGCTGTGATAACCCTGGTTTTCTATGACATAGAAGTTACAAAATCTGTTAGGAACATGTTTCCTAGTTGTTTTCTTGAATATAAAGCGCAATTAAAGAAGAAAATTAAAATTTAAAAAAATCGACAATTCTCGTGTACGCGAACCCATCAGATTTTGCTATTTTCAGCAAGTTTCTTTCTGCTGTGATAACCCTGGTTTTCTATGACATAGAAGTTACAAAATCTTTTGGGAACATGTTTCCTAGTTGTTTTCTTGAATATAAAGCGCAATTAAAGAAGAAAATTAAATTTTAAAAAATCGACGATTCTCGTGAACGCGGACCCATCAGATTTTTCCATTTTCAGCAAGTTTCTTTCTGCTGTGATAACCCTGGTTTTCTGAGACATAGAAGTTACAAAATCTGTTGGGAACATGTTTCCTAGTTGTTTTCTTGAATATAAAGCGCAATTGAAAAAGAAAATTAAAATTTCAAAAAATCGACAATTCTCGTGTACGCGGACCCATCAGATTTTCCATTTTCAGCAAGTTTCTTTCTGCTGTGATAACCCTGGATTTCTATGACATAGAAGTTACAAAATCTGTTGGGAACATGTTTCCTAGTTGTTTTCTTGAATATAAAGCTCTATTAAAGAAGAAAATTAAAATTTTAAACAATCGACAATTCTCGTGAACGCTGACCCATTAGATTTTTCCATTTTTAGCAAGTTTCTTTCTGCTGTGATAACCCTGGTTTTCTATGACATAGAAGTTACAAAATCTGTTGGGAACATGTTTCCTAGTTGTTTTCTTGAATATAAAGTGCAATTAAAGAAGAAAATTAAATTTTTAAAAATCGACGATTCTCGTGAACGCGGACCCATCAGATTTTGCCATTTTCAGCAAGTTTCTTTCTGCTGTGATAACCCTGGTTTTCTCTGACATAGAAGTTACTAAATCTCTTGGGAACATGTTTCCTAGTTGTTTTCTTGAATATAAAGCGCAATTAAAGAAGAAAATTAAAATTTCAAAAAATCGACAATTCTCGTGTACGCGGACCCATCAGATTTTGCCATTTTCAGCAAGTTTCTTTCTGCTGTGATAACCCTGGATTTCTATGACATAGAAGTTACAAAATCTGTTGGGAACATGTTTCCTAGTTGTTTTCTTTAATATAAAGCTCTATTAAAGAAGAAAATTAAAATTTCAAACAATCGACATCTCTCGTGAACGCGGACCCATTAGATTTTTCCATTTTCAGCAAGTTTCTTTCTGCTGTGATAACCCTGGTTTTCTATGACATAGAAGTTACAAAATCTGTTGGGAACATGTTTCCTAGTTGTTTTCTTGAATATAAAGCGCAATTAAAGAAGAAAATTCAAATTTCAAAAAATCGACAATTCTCGTGTACGTGGACCCATCAGATTTGGCCATTTTCAGCAAGTTTCTTTCTGCTGTGATAACCCTGGTTTTCTATGACATAGAAATTATAAAATCTGTTGGGAACATGTTTCCTAGTTGTTTTCTTGAATATAAAGCGCAATTAAAGAAGAAAATTTAAATTTCAAAAAATCGACAATTCTCGTGAACGCGGACCCATCAGATTTGGCCATTTTCAGCAAGTTTCTTTCTGCTGTGATAACCTTGGTTTTCTATGACATAGAAATTACAAAATCTGTTGGGAACATGTTTCCTAGCTGTTTTCTTGAATATAAAACCGTTTTAAAGACGAAAATTAAAATTTCAAAAAATCGACAATTCCGGTGTACGCGGACCCATCAGATTTTGCCATTTTCAGAAAGTTTCTTTCTGCTGTGATAACCCTGGTTTTCTATAACATAGAAGTTACAAAATCTCTTGGGAACATGTTTCCTAGTTGTTTTCTTGAATATAAAGCGCAATTAAAGAAGAAAATTAAAATTTCAAAAAATCGACAATTCTCGTGTACGCGGACACATCAGATTTTGCCATTTTCAGCAAGTTTCTTTCTCCTGTGATAACCCTGGATTTCTATGACATAGAAGTTCCAAAATCTGTTAGGAACATGTTTCCTAGTTGTTTTCTTGAATATAAAGCGCAATTAAAGAAGAAAATTAAAATTAAAAAAAATCGACAATTCTCGTGTACGCGGACCCATCAGATTTTGCTATTTTCAGCAAGTTTCTTTCTGCTGTGATAACCCTGGTTTTCTATGACATAGAAGTTACAAAATCTGTTGGGAACATGTTTCCTAGTTGTTTTCTTGAATATAAAGCGCAATTAAAGAAGAAAATTAAATTTTAAAAAATCGACGATTCTCGTGAACGCGGATCTATCAGATTTTGCCATTTTCAGCAAGTTTCTTTCTGCTGTGATAACCCTGGTTTTCTGTGACATAGAAGTTACAAAATCTGTTGGGAACATGTTTCCTAGTTGTTTGCTTGAATATAAAGCGCAATTGAAGAAGAAAATTAAAATTTCAAAAAATCGACAATTCTCGTGTACGCGGACCCATCAGATTTGGCCATTTTCAGCAAGTTTCTTTCTGCTGTGATAACCCTGGATTTCTATGACATAGAAGTTACAAAATCTGTTGGGAACATGTTTCCTAGTTGTTTTCTTTAATATAAAGTGCAATTAAAGAAGAAAATTAAATTTTTAAAAATCGACGATTCTCGTGAACGCGGACCCATCAGATTTTGCCATTTTCAGCTAGTTTCTTTCTGCTGTGATAACCCTGGATTTCTATGACATAGAAGTTACAAAATCTGTTGGGAACATGTTTCCTGGTTGTTTTCTTGAATATAAAGCTCTATTAAAGAAGAAAATTAAAATTTCAAACAATCGACAATTCTCGTGAACGCGGACCCATTAGATTTTTCCATTTTCAGCAAGTTTCTTTCTGCTGTGATAACCCTGGTTTTCTATGACATAGAAGTTACAAAATCTCTTGGGAACATGTTTCCTAGTTGTTTTCTTGAATATAAAGCGCAATTAAAGAAGAAAATTAAAATTTCAAAAAATCGACAATTCTCGTGAACGCGGACACATCAGATTTTGCCATTTTCAGCAAGTTTCTTTCTGCTGTGATAACCCTGGTTTTCTATGACATAGAAGTTACAAAATCTCTTGGGAACATGTTTCCTAGTTGTTTTCTTGAATATAAAGGGCAATTAAAGAAGAAAATTAAAATTTTAAAAAATCGACAATTCTCGTGTACGTGGACACATCAGATTTGGCCATTTTCAGCAAGTTTCTTTCTGCTGTGATAACCCTGGTTTTCTATGACATAGAAATTATAAAATCTGTTGGGAACATGTTTCCTTGTTGTTTTCTTGAATATAAAGCGCAATTAAAGAAGAAAATTAAAATTAAAAAAAATCGACAATTCTCGTGTACGCGGACCCATCAGATTTTGCCATTTTCAGCAAGTTTCTTTCTGCTGTGATAACCCTGGTTTTCTATGACATAGAAATTACAAAATCTGTTGGGAACATGTTTCCTAGTAATTTTCTTGAATATAAAGCGCAATTAAAGAAGAAAATTAAAATTTCAAAAAATCGACAATTCTCGTGAAAGTGTACCCATCAGTTTTGGCCATTTTCAGCAAGTTTCTTTCTGCTGTGATAACCTTGGTTTTCTATGACATAGAAGTTACAAAATCTGTTGGGAACATGTTTCCTAGCTGTTTTCTTGAATATAAAGCCGTTTTAAAGACGAAAATTTAAATTAAAAAAAATCGACAATTCCGGTGTACGCGGACCCATCAGATTTTGCCATTTTCAGCAAGTTTCTTTCTGCTGTGATAACCCTGGTTTTCTATGACATAGAAGTTACAAAATCTGTTGGGAACATGTTTCCTAGTTGTTTTCTTGAATATAAAGCGCAATTAAAGAAGAAAATTAAAATTTTAAAAAATCGACAATTCTCGTGTACGTGGACCCATCAGATTTTGCTATTTTCAGCAAGTTTCTTTCTGCTGTGATAACCCTGGTTTTCTATGACATAGAAATTATAAAATCTGTTGGGAACATGTTTCCTAGTTGTTTTCTTGAATATAAAGCGCAATTAAAGAAGAAAATTAAATTTTAAAAAATCGACGATTCTCGTGAACGCGGACCCATCAGATTTTTCCATTTTCAGCAAGTTTCTTTCTGCTGTGATAACCCTGGTTTTCTGAGACATAGAAGTTACAAAATCTGTTGGGAACATGTTTCCTAGTTGTTTTCTTGAATATAAAGCGCAATTGAAAAAGAAAATTAAAATTTCAAAAAATCGACAATTCTCGTGTACGCGGACCCATCAGATTTTCCATTTTCAGCAAGTTTCTTTCTGCTGTGATAACCCTGGATTTCTATGACATAGAAGTTACAAAATCTGTTGGGAACATGTTTCCTAGTTGTTTTCTTGAATATAAAGCTCTATTAAAGAAGAAAATTAAAATTTTAAACAATCGACAATTCTCGTGAACGCTGACCCATTAGATTTTTCCATTTTTAGCAAGTTTCTTTCTGCTGTGATAACCCTGGTTTTCTATGACATAGAAGTTACAAAATCTGTTGGGAACATGTTTCCTAGTTGTTTTCTTGAATATAAAGTGCAATTAAAGAAGAAAATTAAATTTTTAAAAATCGACGATTCTCGTGAACGCGGACCCATCAGATTTTGCCATTTTCAGCAAGTTTCTTTCTGCTGTGATAACCCTGGTTTTCTCTGACATAGAAGTTACTAAATCTCTTGGGAACATGTTTCCTAGTTGTTTTCTTGAATATAAAGCGCAATTAAAGAAGAAAATTAAAATTTCAAAAAATCGACAATTCTCGTGTACGCGGACCCATCAGATTTTGCCATTTTCAGCAAGTTTCTTTCTGCTGTGATAACCCTGGATTTCTATGACATAGAAGTTACAAAATCTGTTGGGAACATGTTTCCTAGTTGTTTTCTTTAATATAAAGCTCTATTAAAGAAGAAAATTAAAATTTCAAACAATCGACATCTCTCGTGAACGCGGACCCATTAGATTTTTCCATTTTCAGCAAGTTTCTTTCTGCTGTGATAACCCTGGTTTTCTATGACATAGAAGTTACAAAATCTGTTGGGAACATGTTTCCTAGTTGTTTTCTTGAATATAAAGCGCAATTAAAGAAGAAAATTCAAATTTCAAAAAATCGACAATTCTCGTGTACGTGGACCCATCAGATTTGGCCATTTTCAGCAAGTTTCTTTCTGCTGTGATAACCCTGGTTTTCTATGACATAGAAATTATAAAATCTGTTGGGAACATGTTTCCTAGTTGTTTTCTTGAATATAAAGCGCAATTAAAGAAGAAAATTTAAATTTCAAAAAATCGACAATTCTCGTGAACGCGGACCCATCAGATTTGGCCATTTTCAGCAAGTTTCTTTCTGCTGTGATAACCTTGGTTTTCTATGACATAGAAATTACAAAATCTGTTGGGAACATGTTTCCTAGCTGTTTTCTTGAATATAAAACCGTTTTAAAGACGAAAATTAAAATTTCAAAAAATCGACAATTCCGGTGTACGCGGACCCATCAGATTTTGCCATTTTCAGAAAGTTTCTTTCTGCTGTGATAACCCTGGTTTTCTATAACATAGAAGTTACAAAATCTCTTGGGAACATGTTTCCTAGTTGTTTTCTTGAATATAAAGCGCAATTAAAGAAGAAAATTAAAATTTCAAAAAATCGACAATTCTCGTGTACGCGGACACATCAGATTTTGCCATTTTCAGCAAGTTTCTTTCTCCTGTGATAACCCTGGATTTCTATGACATAGAAGTTCCAAAATCTGTTAGGAACATGTTTCCTAGTTGTTTTCTTGAATATAAAGCGCAATTAAAGAAGAAAATTAAAATTAAAAAAAATCGACAATTCTCGTGTACGCGGACCCATCAGATTTTGCTATTTTCAGCAAGTTTCTTTCTGCTGTGATAACCCTGGTTTTCTATGACATAGAAGTTACAAAATCTGTTGGGAACATGTTTCCTAGTTGTTTTCTTGAATATAAAGCGCAATTAAAGAAGAAAATTAAATTTTAAAAAATCGACGATTCTCGTGAACGCGGATCTATCAGATTTTGCCATTTTCAGCAAGTTTCTTTCTGCTGTGATAACCCTGGTTTTCTGTGACATAGAAGTTACAAAATCTGTTGGGAACATGTTTCCTAGTTGTTTGCTTGAATATAAAGCGCAATTGAAGAAGAAAATTAAAATTTCAAAAAATCGACAATTCTCGTGTACGCGGACCCATCAGATTTGGCCATTTTCAGCAAGTTTCTTTCTGCTGTGATAACCCTGGATTTCTATGACATAGAAGTTACAAAATCTGTTGGGAACATGTTTCCTAGTTGTTTTCTTTAATATAAAGTGCAATTAAAGAAGAAAATTAAATTTTTAAAAATCGACGATTCTCGTGAACGCGGACCCATCAGATTTTGCCATTTTCAGCTAGTTTCTTTCTGCTGTGATAACCCTGGATTTCTATGACATAGAAGTTACAAAATCTGTTGGGAACATGTTTCCTGGTTGTTTTCTTGAATATAAAGCTCTATTAAAGAAGAAAATTAAAATTTCAAACAATCGACAATTCTCGTGAACGCGGACCCATTAGATTTTTCCATTTTCAGCAAGTTTCTTTCTGCTGTGATAACCCTGGTTTTCTATGACATAGAAGTTACAAAATTTCTTGGGAACATGTTTCCTAGTTGTTTTCTTGAATATAAAGCGCAATTAAAGAAGAAAATTAAAATTTCAAAAAATCGACAATTCTCGTGAACGCGGACACATCAGATTTTGCCATTTTCAGCAAGTTTCTTTCTGCTGTGATAACCCTGGTTTTCTATGACATAGAAGTTACAAAATCTCTTGGGAACATGTTTCCTAGTTGTTTTCTTGAATATAAAGGGCAATTAAAGAAGAAAATTAAAATTTTAAAAAATCGACAATTCTCGTGTACGTGGACACATCAGATTTGGCCATTTTCAGCAAGTTTCTTTCTGCTGTGATAACCCTGGTTTTCTATGACATAGAAATTATAAAATCTGTTGGGAACATGTTTCCTTGTTGTTTTCTTGAATATAAAGCGCAATTAAAGAAGAAAATTAAAATTAAAAAAAATCGACAATTCTCGTGTACGCGGACCCATCAGATTTTGCCATTTTCAGCAAGTTTCTTTCTGCTGTGATAACCCTGGTTTTCTATGACATAGAAATTACAAAATCTGTTGGGAACATGTTTCCTAGTAATTTTCTTGAATATAAAGCGCAATTAAAGAAGAAAATTAAAATTTCAAAAAATCGACAATTCTCGTGAAAGTGTACCCATCAGTTTTGGCCATTTTCAGCAAGTTTCTTTCTGCTGTGATAACCTTGGTTTTCTATGACATAGAAGTTACAAAATCTGTTGGGAACATGTTTCCTAGCTGTTTTCTTGAATATAAAGCCGTTTTAAAGACGAAAATTTAAATTAAAAAAAATCGACAATTCCGGTGTACGCGGACCCATCAGATTTTGCCATTTTCAGCAAGTTTCTTTCTGCTGTGATAACCCTGGTTTTCTATGACATAGAAGTTACAAAATCTGTTGGGAACATGTTTCCTAGTTGTTTTCTTGAATATAAAGCGCAATTAAAGAAGAAAATTAAAATTTTAAAAAATCGACAATTCTCGTGTACGTGGACCCATCAGATTTGGCCATTTTCAGCAAGTTTCTTTCTGCTGTGATAACCCTGGTTTTCTATGACATAGAAATTATAAAATCTGTTGGGAACATGTTTCCTAGTTGTTTTCTTGAATATAAAGCGCAATTGAAGAAGAAAATTAAAATTTCAAAAAATCGACAATTCTCGTGAACGCGGACCCATCAGATTTGGCCATTTTCAGCAAGTTTCTTTCTGCTGTGATAACCTTGGTTTTCTATGACATAGAAATTACAAAATCTGTTGGGAACAGGTTTCCTAGCTGTTTTCTTGAATATAAAACCGTTTTAAAGACGAAAATTAAAATTTCAAAAAATCGACAATACCGGTGTACGCGGACCCATCAGATTTTGCCATTTTCAGAAAGTTTCTTTCTGCTGTGATAACCCTGGTTTTCTATAACATAGAAGTTACAAAATCTCTTGGGAACATGTTTCCTAGTTGTTTTCTTGAATATAAAGCGCAATTAAAGAAGAAAATTAAAATTTCAAAAAATCGACAATTCTCGTGTACGCGGACACATCAGATTTTGCCATTTTCAGCAAGTTTCTTTCTGCTGTGATAACCCTGGATTTCTATGACATAGAAGTTCCAAAATCTGTTAGGAACATGTTTCCTAGTTGTTTTCTTGAATATAAAGCGCAATTAAAGAAGAAAATTCAAATTTAAAAAAATCGACAATTCTCGTGTACGCGGACCCATCAGATTTTGCTATTTTCAGCAAGTTTCTTTCTGCTGTGATAACCCTGGTTTTCTATGACATAGAAGTTACAAAATCTGTTGGGAACATGTTTCCTAGTTGTTTTCTTGAATATAAAGCGCAATTAAAGAAGAAAATTAAATTTTAAAAAATCGACGATTCTCGTGAACGCGGACCCATCAGATTTTGCCATTTTCAGCAAGTTTCTTTCTGCTGTTATAACCCTGGTTTTCTGTGACATAGAAGTTACAAAATCTGTTGGGAACATGTTTCCTAGTTGTTTGCTTGAATATAAAGCGCAATTGAAAAAGAAAATTAAAATTTCAAAAAATCGACAATTCTCGTGTACGCGAACCCATCAGATTTTGCTATTTTCAGCAAGTTTCTTTCTGCTGTGATAACCCTGGTTTTCTATGACATAGAAGTTACAAAATCTCTTGGGAACATGTTTCCTAGTTTTTTTCTTGAATATAAAGCGCAATTAAAGAAGAAAATTAAAATTTCAAAAAATCGACAATTCTCGTGAACGCGGACACATCAGATTTTGCCATTTTCAGCAAGTTTCTTTCTGCTGTGATAACCCTGGTTTTCTATGACATAGAAATTACAAAATCTGTTGGGAACATGTTTCCTAGTAATTTTCTTGAATATAAAGCGCAATTAAAGAAGAAAATTAAAATTTCAAAAAATCGACAATTCTCGTGAAAGCGTACCCATCAGTTTTGGCCATTTTCAGCAAGTTTCTTTCTGCTGTGATAACCTTGGTTTTCTATGACATAGAAGTTACAAAATCTGTTGGGAACATGTTTCCTAGCTGTTTTCTTGAATATAAAGCCGTTTTAAAGACGAAAATTTTAATTTAAAAAAATCGACAATTCCGGTGTACGCGGACCCATCAGATTTTGCCATTTTCAGCAAGTTTCTTTCTGCTGTGATAACCCTGGTTTTCTATGACATAGAAGTTACAAAATCTGTTGGGAACATGTTTCCTAGTTGTTTTCTTGAATATAAAGCGCAATTAAAGAAGAAAATTAAAATTTTAAAAAATCGACAATTCTCGTGTACGTGGACCCATCAGATTTGGCCATTTTCAGCAAGTTTCTTTCTGCTGTGATAACCCTGGTTTTCTATGACATAGAAATTATAAAATCTGTTGGGAACATGTTTCCTAGTTGTTTTCTTGAATATAAAGCGCAATTGAAGAAGAAAATTAAAATTTCAAAAAATCGACAATTCTCGTGAACGCGGACCCATCAGGTTTGGCCATTTTCAGCAAGTTTCTTTCTGCTGTGATAACCTTGGTTTTCTATGACATAGAAATTACAAAATCTGTTGGGAACATGTTTCCTAGCTGTTTTCTTGAATATAAAACCGTTTTAAAGACGAAAATTAAAATTTCAAAAAATCGACAATACCGGTGTACGCGGACCCATCAGATTTTGCCATTTTCAGAAAGTTTCTTTCTGCTGTGATAACCCTGGTTTTCTATAACATAGAAGTTACAAAATCTCTTGGGAACATGTTTCCTAGTTGTTTTCTTGAATATAAAGCGCAATTAAAGAAGAAAATTAAAATTTCAAAAAATCGACAATTCTCGTGTACGCGGACACATCAGATTTTGCCATTTTCAGCAAGTTTCTTTCTGCTGTGATAACCCTGGATTTCTATGACATAGAAGTTCCAAAATCTGTTAGGAACATGTTTCCTAGTTGTTTTCTTGAATATAAAGCGCAATTAAAGAAGAAAATTCAAATTTAAAAAAATCGACAATTCTCGTGTACGCGGACCCATCAGATTTTGCTATTTTCAGCAAGTTTCTTTCTGCTGTGATAACCCTGGTTTTCTATGACATAGAAGTTACAAAATCTGTTGGGAACATGTTTCCTAGTTGTTTTCTTGAATATAAAGCGCAATTAAAGAAGAAAATTAAATTTTAAAAAATCGACGATTCTCGTGAACGCGGACCCATCAGATTTTGCCATTTTCAGCAAGTTTCTTTCTGCTGTTATAACCCTGGTTTTCTGTGACATAGAAGTTACAAAATCTGTTGGGAACATGTTTCCTAGTTGTTTGCTTGAATATAAAGCGCAATTGAAGAAGAAAATTAAAATTTCAAAAAATCGACAATTCTCGTGTACGCGGACCCATCAGATTTTGCCATTTTCAGCAAGTTTCTTTCTGCTGTGATAACCCTGGATTTCTATGACATAGAAGTTACAAAATCTGTTCGGAACATGTTTCCTAGTTGTTTTCTTGAATATAAAGTGCAATTAAAGAAGAAAATTAAATTTTTAAAAATCGACGATTCTCGTGAACGCGGACCCATCAGATTTTGCCATTTTCAGCAAGTTTCTTTCTGCTGTGATAACCCTGGATTTCTATGACATAGAAGTTACAAAATCTGTTGGGAACATGTTTCCTGGTTGTTTTCTTGAATATAAAGCTCTATTAAAGAAGAAAATTAAAATTTCAAACAATCGACAATTCTCGTGAACGCGGACCCATTAGATTTTTCCATTTTCAGCAAGTTTCTTTCTGCTGTGATAACCCTGGTTTTCTATGACATAGAAGTTACAAAATCTCTTGGGAACATGTTTCCTAGTTGTTTTCTTGAATATAAAGCGCAATTAAAGAAGAAAATTAAAATTTCAAAAAATCGACAATTCTCGTGAACGCGGACACATCAGATTTTGCCATTTTCAGCAAGTTTCTTTCTGCTGTGATAACCCTGGTTTTCTATGACATAGAAGTTACAAAATCTCTTGGGAACATGTTTCCTAGTTGTTTTCTTGAATATAAAGGGCAATTAAAGAAGAAAATTAAAATTTTAAAAAATCGACAATTCTCGTGTACGTGGACACATCAGATTTGGCCATTTTCAGCAAGTTTCTTTCTGCTGTGATAACCCTGGTTTTCTATGACATAGAAATTATAAAATCTGTTGGGAACATGTTTCCTAGTTGTTTTCTTGAATATAAAGCGCAATTAAAGAAGAAAATTAAAATTTTAAAAAATCGACAATTCTCGTGTACGCGGACCCATCAGATTTTGCCATTTTCAGCAAGTTTCTTTCTGCTGTGATAACCCTGGTTTTCTATGACATAGAAATTACAAAATCTGTTGGGAACATGTTTCCTAGTTGTTTTCTTGAATATAAAGCGCAATTAAAGGAGAAAATTTAAATTTCAAAAAATCGACAATTCTCGTGAAAGCGTACCCATCAGATTTTGCCATTTTCAGCAAGTTTCTTTCTGCTGTGATAACCCTGGTTTTCTATGACATAGAAGTTACAAAATCTGTTAGGAACATGTTTCCTAGTTGTTTTCTTGAATATAAAGCGCAATTAAAGAAGAAAATTAAAATTTAAAAAAATCGACAATTCTCGTGTACGCGAACCCATCAGATTTTGCAATTTTCAGCAAGTTTCTTTCTGCTGTGATAACCCTGGTTTTCTATGACATAGAAGTTACAAAATCTTTGGGGAACATGTTTCCTAGTTGTTTTCTTGAATATAAAGCGCAATTAAAGAAGAAAATTAAATTTTAAAAAATCGACGATTCTCGTGAACGCGGACCCATCAGATTTTTCCATTTTCAGCAAGTTTCTTTCTGCTGTGATAACCCTGGTTTTCTGAGACATAGAAGTTACAAAATCTGTTGGGAACATGTTTCCTAGTTGTTTGCTTGAATATAAAGCGCAATTGAAAAAGAAAATTAAAATTTCAAAAAATCGACAATTCTCGTGTACGCGGACCCATCAGATTTTCCATTTTCAGCAAGTTTCTTTCTGCTGTGATAACCCTGGATTTCTATGACATAGAAGTTACAAAATCTGTTGGGAACATGTTTCCTAGTTGTTTTCTTGAATATAAAGCTCTATTAAAGAAGAAAATTAAAATTTTAAACAATCGACAATTCTCGTGAACGCTGACCCATTAGATTTTTCCATTTTCAGCAAGTTTCTTTCTGCTGTGATAACCCTGGTTTTCTATGACATAGAAGTTACAAAATCTGTTGGGAACATGTTTCCTAGTTGTTTTCTTGAATATAAAGTGCAATTAAAGAAGAAAATTAAATTTTAAAAAATCGACGATTCTCGTGAACGCGGACCCATCAGATTTTGCCATTTTCAGCAAGTTTCTTTCTGCTGTGATAACCCTGGTTTTCTCTGACATAGAAGTTACTAAATCTCTTGGGAACATGTTTCCTAGTTGTTTTCTTGAATATAAAGCGCAATTAAAGAAGAAAATTAAAATTTCAAAAAATCGACAATTCTCGTGTATGTGGACCCATCAGATTTTTCCATTTTCAGCAAGTTTCTTTCTGCTGTGATAACCCTGGATTTCTATGACATAGAAGTTACAAAATCTGTTGGGAACATGTTTCCTAGTTGTTTTCTTGAATATAAAGTGCAATTAAAGAAGAAAATTAAATTTTAAAAAATCGACGATTCTCGTGAACGCGGACCCATCAGATTTTGCCATTTTCAGCAAGTTTCTTTCTGCTGTGATAACCCTGGATTTCTATGACATAGAAGTTACAAAATCTGTTGGGAACATGTTTCCTGGTTGTTTTCTTTAATATAAAGCTCTATTAAAGAAGAAAATTAAAATTTCAAACAATCGACAATTCTCGTGAACGCGGACCCATTAGATTTTTCCATTTTCAGCAAGTTTCTTTCTGCTGTGATAACCCTGGTTTTCTATGACATAGAAGTTACAAAATCTCTTGGGAACATGTTTCCTAGTTGTTTTCTTGAATATAAAGCGCAATTAAAGAAGAAAATTAAAATTTCAAAAAATCGACAATTCTCGTGAACGCGGACACATCAGATTTTGCCATTTTCAGCAAGTTTCTTTCTGCTGTGATAACCTTGGTTTTCTATGACATAGAAATTACAAAATCTGTTGGGAACATGTTTCCTAGCTGTTTTCTTGAATATAAAACCGTTTTAAAGACGAAAATTAAAATTTCAAAAAATCGACAATTCCGGTGTACGCGGACCCATCAGATTTTGCCATTTTCAGAAAGTTTCTTTCTGCTGTGATAACCCTGGTTTTCTATGACATAGAAGTTACAAAATCTCTTGGGAACATGTTTTCTAGTTGTTTTCTTGAATATAAAGCGCAATTAAAGAAGAAAATTAAAATTTCAAAAAATCGACAATTCTCGTGTACGCGGACACATCAGATTTGGCCATTTTCAGCAAGTTTCTTTCTGCTGTGATAACCTTGGTTTTCTATGACATAGAAGTTACAAAATCTGTTGGGAACATGTTTCCTAGCTGTTTTCTTGAATATAAAGCCGTTTTAAAGACGAAAATTTAAATTTAAAAAAATCGACAATTCCGGTGTACGCGGACCCATCAGATTTTGCCATTTTCAGCAAGTTTCTTTCTGCTGTGATAACCCTGGTTTTCTATGACATAGAAGTTACAAAATCTCTTGGGAACATGTTTCCTAGTTGTTTTCTTGAATATAAAGCGCAATTAAAGAAGAAAATTAAAATTTCCAAAAAATCGACAATTCTCGTGAACGCGGACCCATCAGATTTGGCCATTTTCAGCAAGTTTCTTTCTGCTGTGATAACCCTGGTTTTCTATGACATAGAAGTTACAAAATCTGTTAGGAACATGGTTCCTAGTTGTTTTCTTGAATATAAAGCGCAATTAAAGAAGAAAATTAAAATTTAAAAAAATCGACAATTCTCGTGTACGCGGACCCATCAGATTTTGCTATTTTCAGCAAGTTTCTTTCTGCTGTGATAACCCTGGTTTTCTATGACATAGAAGTTACAAAATCTGTTGGGAACATGTTTCCTAGTTGTTTTCTTGAATATAAAGTGCAATTAAAGAAGAAAATTAAATTTTTAAAAATCGACGATTCTCGTGAACGCGGACCCATCAGATTTTGCCATTTTCAGCAAGTTTCTTTCTGCTGTGATAACCCTGGTTTTCTCTGACATAGAAGTTACAAAATCTCTTGGGAACATGTTTCCTGGTTGTTTTCTTTAATATAAAGCTCTATTAAAGAAGAAAATTAAAATTTCAAACAATCGACAATTCTCGTGAACGCGGACCCATTAGATTTTTCCATTTTCAGCAAGTTTCTTTCTGCTGTGATAACCCTGGTTTTCTATGACATAGAAGTTACAAAATCCTTTGGGAACATGTTTCCTAGTTGTTTTCTTGAATATAAAGCGCAATTAAAGAAGAAAATTAAAATTTCAAAAAATCGACAATTCTCGTGAACGCGGACACATCAGATTTTGCCATTTTCAGCAAGTTTCTTTCTGCTGTGATAACCTTGGTTTTCTATGACATAGAAATTACAAAATCTGTTGGGAACATGTTTCCTAGCTGTTTTCTTGAATATAAAACCGTTTTAAAGACGAAAATTAAAATTTCAAAAAATCGATAATTCTGGTGTACGCGGACCCATCAGATTTTGCCATTTTCAGAAAGTTTCTTTCTGCTGTGATAACCCTGGTTTTCTATGACATAGAAGTTACAAAATCTCTTGGGAACATGTTTCCTAGTTGTTTTCTTGAATATAAAGCGCAATTAAAGAAGAAAATTAAAATTTCAAAAAATCGACAATTCTCGTGTACGCGGACACATCAGATTTGGCCATTTTCAGCAAGTTTCTTTCTGCTGTGATAACCTTGGTTTTCTATGACATAGAAGTTACAAAATCTGTTGGGAACATGTTTCCTAGCTGTTTTCTTGAATATAAAGCCGTTTTAAAGACGAAAATTTAAATTTAAAAAAATCGACAATTCCGGTGTACGCGGACCCATCAGATTTTGCCATTTTCAGCAAGTTTCTTTCTGCTGTGATAACCCTGGTTTTCTATGACATAGAAGTTACAAAATCTCTTGGGAACATGTTTCCTAGTTGTTTTCTTGAATATAAAGCGCAATTAAAGAAGAAAATTAAAATTTCAAAAAATCGACAATTCTCGTGAACGCGGACCCATCAGATTTTGCCATTTTCAGCAAGTTTCTTTCTGCTGTGATAACCCTGGTTTTCTATGACATAGAAGTTACAAAATCTGTTAGGAACATGGTTCCTAGTTGTTTTCTTGAATATAAAGCGCAATTAAAGAAGAAAATTAAAATTTAAAAAAATCGACAATTCTCGTGTACGCGGACCCATCAGATTTTGCTATTTTCAGCAAGTTTCTTTCTGCTGTGATAACCCTGGTTTTCTATTACATAGAAGTTACAAAATCTGTTGGGAACATGTTTCCTAGTTGTTTTCTTGAATATAAAGTGCAATTAAAGAAGAAAATTAAATTTTTAAAAATCGACGATTCTCGTGAACGCGGACCCATCAGATTTTGCCATTTTCAGCAAGTTTCTTTCTGCTGTGATAACCCTGGTTTTCTCTGACATAGAAGTTACTAAATCTCTTGGGAACATGTTTCCTAGTTGTTTTCTTGAATATAAAGCGCAATTAAAGAAGAAAATTAAAATTTCAAAAAATCGACAATTCTCGTGTATGCGGACCCATCAGATTTTTCCATTTTCAGCAAGTTTCTTTCTGCTGTGATAACCCTGGATTTCTATGACATAGAAGTTACAAAATCTGTTGGGAACATGTTTCCTAGTTGTTTTCTTGAATATAAAGTGCAATTAAAGAAGAAAATTAAATTTTAAAAATCGACGATTCTCGTGAACGCGGACCCATCAGATTTTGCCATTTTCAGCAAGTTTCTTTTTGCTGTGATAACCCTGGATTTCTATGACATAGAAGTTACAAAATCTCTTGGGAACATGTTTCCTGGTTGTTTTCTTTAATATAAAGCTCTATTAAAGAAGAAAATTAAAATTTCAAACAATCGACAATTCTCGTGAACGCGGACCCATTAGATTTTTCCATTTTCAGCAAGTTTCTTTCTGCTGTGATAACCCTGGTTTTCTATGACATAGAAGTTACAAAATCCTTTGGGAACATGTTTCCTAGTTGTTTTCTTGAATATAAAGCGCAATTAAAGAAGAAAATTAAAATTTCAAAAAATCGACAATTCTCGTGAACGCGGACACATCAGATTTTGCCATTTTCAGCAAGTTTCTTTCTGCTGTGATAACCTTGGTTTTCTATGACATAGAAATTACAAAATCTGTTGGGAACATGTTTCCTAGCTGTTTTCTTGAATATAAAACCGTTTTAAAGACGAAAATTAAAATTTCAAAAAATCGATAATTCTGGTGTACGCGGACCCATCAGATTTTGCCATTTTCAGAAAGTTTCTTTCTGCTGTGATAACCCTGGTTTTCTATGACATAGAAGTTACAAAATCTCTTGGGAACATGTTTCCTAGTTGTTTTCTTGAATATAAAGCGCAATTAAAGAAGAAAATTAAAATTTCAAAAAATCGACAATTCTCGTGTACGCGGACACGGCAGATTTGGCCATTTTCAGCAAGTTTCTTTCTGCTGTGATAACCTTGGTTTTCTATGACATAGAAGTTACAAAATCTGTTGGGAACATGTTTCCTAGCTGTTTTCTTGAATATAAAGCCGTTTTAAAGACGAAAATTTAAATTTAAAAAAATCGACAATTCCGGTGTACGCGGACCCATCAGATTTTGCCATTTTCAGCAAGTTTCTTTCTGCTGTGATAACCCTGGTTTTCTATGACATAGAAGTTACAAAATCTGTTGGGAACATGTTTCCTAGTTGTTTTCTTGAATATAAAGCGCAATTAAAGAAGAAAATTAAAATTTCAAAAAATCGACAATTCTCGTGAACGCGGACCCATCAGATTTTGCCATTTTCAGCAAGTTTCTTTCTGCTGTGATAACCCTGGTTTTCTATGACATAGAAGTTACAAAATCTGTTAGGAACATGTTTCCTAGTTGTTTTCTTGAATATAAAGCGCAATTAAAGAAGAAAATCAAAATTTAAAAAAATCGACAATTCTCGTGTACGCGGACCCATCAGATTTTGCTATTTTCAGCAAGTTTCTTTCTGCTGTGATAACCCTGGTTTTCTATGACATAGAAGTTACAAAATCTGTTGGGAACATGTTTCCTAGTTGTTTTCTTGA
This sequence comes from Sepiola atlantica, assembly GCA_963556195.1. NCBI lineage: Eukaryota > Metazoa > Mollusca > Cephalopoda > Sepiida > Sepiolidae > Sepiola > Sepiola atlantica. Next base: position 185,866 of record CAUVYP010000234.1, on the reverse strand, counting down.
ATATAAAGCGCAATTAAAGAAGAAAATTAAATTTTAAAAAATCGACGATTCTCGTGAACGCGGACTTATCAGATTTTTCCATTTTCAGCAAGTTTCTTTCTGCTGTGATAACCCTGGTTTTCTGTGACATAGAAGTTACAAAATCTGTTGGGAACATGTTTCCTAGTTGTTTGCTTGAATATAAAGCGCAATTGAAGAAGAAAATTAAAATTTCAAAAAATCGACAATTCTCGTGTACGCGGACCCATCAGATTTTTCCATTTTCAGCAAGTTTCTTTCTGCTGTGATAACCCTGGATTTCTATGACATAGAAGTTACAAAATCTGTTGGGAACATGTGTCCTAGTTGTTTTCTTGAATATAAAGCGCAATTAAAGAAGAAAATTAAAATTTCAAAAAATCGACAATTCTCGTGAACGCGGACCCATCAGATTTTGCCCTTTTCAGGAAGTTTCTTTCTGCTGTGATAACCCTGGTTTTCTATGACATAGAAGTTACAAAATCTGTTGGGAATATGTTTCCTAGTTGTTTTCTTGAATATAAAGCGCAATTAAAGAAGAAAATTAAAATTTAAAAAAATCGACAATTCTCGTGTACGCGGACCCATCAGATTTTGCTATTTTCAGCAAGTTTCTTTCTGCTGTGATAACCCTGGTTTTCTATGACATAGAAGTTACAAAATCTGTTGGGAACATGTTTTTTAGTTGTTTTCTTGAATATAAAGCGCAATTAAAGAAGAAAATTAAATTTTAAAAAATCGACGATTCTCGTGAACGCGGACCCATCAGATTTTTCCATTTTCAGCAAGTTTCTTTCTGCTGTGATAACCCGGGTTTCTGTGACATAGAAGTTACAAAATCTGTTGGGAACATGTTTCCTAGTTGTTTGCTTGAATATAAAGCGCAATTGAAGAAGAAAATTAAAATTTCAAAAAATCGACAATTCTCCTGTACGCGGACCCATCAGATTTTTCCATTTTCAGCAAGTTTCTTTCTGCTGTGATAACCCTGGATTTCTATGACATAGAAGTTACAAAATCTGTTGGGAACATGTGTCCTAGTTGTTTTCTTGAATATATAGCGCAATTAAAGAGGAAAATTAAATTTGAAAAAATCGAAGATTCTCGTGAACGCGGACCCATCAGAGTTTGCCATTTTCAGCAAGTTTCTTTCTGCTGTGATAACCCTGGATTTCTATGACATAGAAGTTACAAAATCTGTTGGGAACATGTTTCCTGGTTGCTTTCTTGAATATAAAGCTCTATTAAAGAAGAAAATTAAAATTTCAAACAATCGACAATACTCGTGAACGCGGACCCATTAGATTTTTCCATTTTCAGCAAGTTTCTTTCTGCTGTGATAACCCTGGTTTTCTATGACATAGAAGTTACAAAATCTGTTGGAGACATGTTTCCTAGTTGTTTTCTTGAATATAAAGCTCTATTAAAGAAGAAAATTAAAATTTAAAAAAATCGACAATTCTCGTGAACGCGGACCCATCAGATTTTGCCATTTTCAGCAAGTTTCTTTCTGCTGTGATAACCCTGGTTTTCTATGACATAGAAGTTACAAAATCTGTTGGGAACATGTTTCCTAGTTGTTTTCTTGAATATAAAGCGCAATTGAAGAAGAAAATTAAAATTTCAAAAAATCGACAATTCTCCTGTACGCGGACCCATCAGATTTTTCCATTTTCAGAAAGTTTCTTTCTGCTGTGATAACCCTGGATTTCTATGACATAGAAGTTACAAAATCTGTTGGGAACATGTGTCCTAGTTGTTTTCTTGAATATAAAGCGCAATCAAAGAAGAAAATTTAATTTTAAAAAATCGACGATTCTCGTGAACGCGGACCCATCAGATTTTGCCATTTTCAGCAAGTTTCTTTCTGCTGTGATAACCCTGGATTTCTATGACATAGAAGTTACAAAATCTGTTGGGAACATGTTTCCTGGTTGCTTTTTTGAATATAAAGCTCTATTAAAAGAAGAAAATTAAAATTTCAAACAATCGACAATTCTCGTGAACGCGGACCTATTAGATTTTTCCATTTTCAGCAAGTTTCTTTCTGCTGTGATAACCCTGGTTTTCTATGACATAGAAGTTACAAAATCTGTTGGAGACATGTTTCCTAGTTGTTTTCTTGAATATAAAGCGCAATTAAAGAAGAAAATTAAAATTTTAAAAAATCGAAAAATCTTCGTGTACGTGGACCCATCAGATTTTGCCATTTTCAGCAAGTTTCTTTCTGCTGTGATAACCCTGGTTTTCTGTGACATAGAAGTTACAAAATCTCTTGGGAACATGTTTCCTAGTTGTTTTCTTGAATATAAAGCGCAATTGAAGAAGAAAATTGAAATTTCAAAAAATCGACAATTCTCGTGTACGCGGACCCATCAGATTTTTCCATTTTCAGCAAGTTTCTTTCTGCTGTGATAACCCTGGATTTCTATGACATAGAAGTTACAAAATCTGTTGGGAACATGTGTCCTAGTTGTTTTCTTGAATATAAAGCGCAATTGAAGAAGAAAATTAAAATTTCAAAAAATCGACAATTCTCCTGTACGCGGACCCATCAGATTTTTCCATTTTCAGAAAGTTTCTTTCTGCTGTGATAACCCTGGATTTCTATGACATAGAAGTTACAAAATCTGTTGGGAACATGTGTCCTAGTTGTTTTCTTGAATATAAAGCGCAATCAAAGAAGAAAATTTAATTTTAAAAAATCGACGATTCTCGTGAACGCGGACCCATCAGATTTTGCCATTTTCAGCAAGTTTCTTTCTGCTGTGATAACCCTGGATTTCTATGACATAGAAGTTACAAAATCTGTTGGGAACATGTTTCCTGGTTGCTTTTTTGAATATAAAGCTCTATTGAAAGAAGAAAATTAAAATTTCAAACAATCGACAATTCTCGTGAACGCGGACCTATTAGATTTTTCCATTTTCAGCAAGTTTCTTTCTGCTGTGATAACCCTGGTTTTCTATGACATAGAAGTTACTAAATCTGTTGGAGACATGTTTCCTAGTTGTTTTATTGAATATAAAGCGCAATTAAAGAAGAAAATTAAAATTTTAAAAAATCGAAAAATCTTCGTGTACGTGGACCCATCAGATTTTGCCATTTTCAGCAAGTTTCTTTCTGCTGTGATAACCCTGGTTTTCTGTGACATAGAAGTTACAAAATCTCTTGGGAACATGTTTCCTAGTTGTTTTCTTGAATATAAAGCGCAATTGAAGAAGAAAATTGAAATTTCAAAAAATCGACAATTCTCGTGTACGCGGACCCATCAGATTTTTCCATTTTCAGCAAGTTTCTTTCTGCTGTGATAACCCTGGATTTCTATGACATAGAAGTTACAAAATCTGTTGGGAACATGTGTCCTAGTTGTTTTCTTGAATATAAAGCGCAATCAAAGAAGAAAATTTAATTTTAAAAAATCGACGATTCTCGTGAACGCGGACCCATCAGATTTTGCCATTTTCAGCAAGTTTCTTTCTGCTGTGATAACCCTGGATTTCTATGACATAGAAGTTACAAAATCTGTTGGGAACATGTTTCCTGGTTGCTTTCTTGAATATAAAGCTCTATTAAAGAAGAAAATTAAAATTTCAAACAATCGACAATTCTCGTGAACGAGGACCCATTAGATTTTTCCATTTTCAACAAGTTTCTTTCTGCTGTGATAACCCTGGTTTTCTATGACATAGAAGTTACAAAATCTGTTGGGAACATGTTTCCTAGTTGTTTTCTTGAATATAAAGCGCAATTAAAGAAGAAAATTAAATTTTTAAAAATCGACGATTCTCGTGAACGCGGACCCATCAGATTTTGCCATTTTCAGCAAGTTTCTTTCTGCTGTGATAACCCTGGTTTTCTGTGACATAGAAGTTACTAAATCTGTTTGGAACATGTTTCCTAGTTGTTTTCTTGAATATAAAGCGCAATTGAAGAAGAAAATTAAAATTTCAAAAAATCGACAATTCTCGTGTACGCGGACCCATCAGATTTTGCTATTTTCAGCAAGTTTCTTTCTGCTGTGATAACCCTGGTTTTCTATGACATAGAAGTTACAAAATCTCTTGGGAACATGTTTCCTAGTTGTTTTCTTGAATATAAAGCGCAATTGAAGAAGAAAATTGAAATTTCAAAAAATCGACAATTCTCGTGTACGCGGACCCATCAGATTTTTCCATTTTCAGCAAGTTTCTTTCTGCTGTGATAACCCTGGATTTCTATGACATAGAAGTTACAAAATCTGTTGGGAACATGTGTCCTAGTTGTTTTCTTGAATATAAAGCGCAATCAAAGAAGAAAATTTAATTTTAAAAAATCGACGATTCTCGTGAACGCGGACCCATCAGATTTTGCCATTTTCAGCAAGTTTCTTTCTGCTGTGATAACCCTGGATTTCTATGACATAGAAGTTACAAAATCTGTTGGGAACATGTTTCCTGGTTGCTTTCTTGAATATAAAGCTCTATTAAAGAAGAAAATTAAAATTTCAAACAATCGACAATTCTCGTGAACGAGGACCCATTAGATTTTTCCATTTTCAGCAAGTTTCTTTCTGCTGTGATAACCCTGGTTTTCTATGACATAGAAGTTACAAAATCTGTTGGGAACATGTTTCCTAGTTGTTTTCTTGAATATAAAGCGCAATTAAAGAAGAAAATTAAATTTTAAAAAATCGACGATTCTCGTGTACGCGGACCCATCAGATTTTCCCATTTTCAGCAAGTTTCTTTCTGCTGTGATAACCCTGGTTTTCTGTGACATAGAAGTTACTAAATCTGTTTGGAACATGTTTCCTAGTTGTTTTCTTGAATATAAAGCGCAATTGAAGAAGAAAATTAAAATTTCAAAAAATCGACAATTCTCGTGTACGCGGACCCATCAGATTTTGCTATTTTCAGCAAGTTTCTTTCTGCTGTGATAACCCTGGTTTTCTATGACATAGAAGTTACAAAATCTGTTGGGAACATGTTTCCTAGTTGTTTTCTTGAATATAAAGCGCAATTAAAGAAGAAAATTAAATTTTAAAAAATCGACGATTCTCGTGAACGCGGACTTATCAGATTTTTCCATTTTCAGCAAGTTTCTTTCTGCTGTGGTAACCCTGGTTTTCTGTGACATAGAAGTTACAAAATCTGTTGGGAACATGTTTCCTAGTTGTTTGCTTGAATATAAAGCGCAATTGAAGAAGAAAATAAAAATTTCAAAAAATCGACAATTCTCGTGTACGCGGACCCATCAGATTTTTCCATTTTCAGCAAGTTTCTTTCTGCTGTGATAACCCTGGATTTCTATGACATAGAAGTTACAAAATCTGTTGGGAACATGTGTCCTAGTTGTTTTCTTGAATATAAAGCGCAATTAAAGAAGAAAATTAAAATTTCAAAAAATCGACAATTCTCGTGAACGCGGACCCATCAGATTTTGCCATTTTCAGGAAGTTTCTTTCTGCTGTGGTAACCCTGGTTTTCTGTGACATAGAAGTTACAAAATCTGTTGGGAACATGTTTCCTAGTTGTTTGCTTGAATATAAAGCGCAATTGAAGAAGAAAATTAAAATTTCAAAAAATCGACAATTCTCGTGTACGCGGACCCATCAGATTTTTCCATTTTCAGCAAGTTTCTTTCTGCTGTGATAACCCTGGATTTCTATGACATAGAAGTTACAAAATCTGTTGGGAACATGTGTCCTAGTTGTTTTCTTGAATATAAAGCGCAATTAAAGAAGAAAATTAAAATTTCAAAAAATCGACAATTCTCGTGAACGCGGACCCATCAGATTTTGCCATTTTCAGGAAGTTTCTTTCTGCTGTGATAACCCTGGTTTTCTATGACATAGAAGTTACAAAATCTGTTGGGAATATGTTTCCTAGTTGTTTTCTTGAATATAAAGCGCAATTAAAGAAGAAAATTAAAATTTCAAAAAATCGACAATTCTCGTGTACGCGGACTCATCAGATTTTGCTATTTTCAGCAAGTTTCTTTCTGCTGTGATAACCCTGGTTTTCTATGACATAGAAGTTACAAAATCTGTTGGGAACATGTTTCCTAGTTGTTTTCTTGAATATAAAGCGCAATTAAAGAAGAAAATTAAATTTTAAAAAATCGACGATTCTCGTGAACGCGGACCCATCAGATTTTTCCATTTTCAGCAAGTTTCTTTCTGCTGTGATAACCCGGGTTTCTGTGACATAGAAGTTACAAAATCTGTTGGGAACATGTTTCCTAGTTGTTTGCTTGAATATAAAGCGCAATTGAAGAAGAAAATGAAAATTTCAAAAAATCGACAATTCTCGTGTACGCGGACCCATCAGATTTTTCCATTTTCAGCAAGTTTCTTTCTGCTGTGATAACCCTGGATTTCTATGACATAGAAGTTACAAAATCTGTGGGGAACATGTGTCCTAGTTGTTTTCTTGAATATATAGCGCAATTAAAGAGGAAAATTAAATTTGAAAAAATCGAAGATTCTCGTGAACGCGGACCCATCAGAGTTTGCCATTTTCAGCAAGTTTCTTTCTGCTGTGATAACCCTGGATTTCTATGACATAGAAGTTACAAAATCTGTTGGGAACATGTTTCCTGGTTGCTTTCTTGAATATAAAGCTCTATTAAAGAAGAAAATTAAAATTTAAAAAAATCGACAATTCTCGTGAACGCAGACCCATCAGATTTTGCCATTTTCAGCAAGTTTCTTTCTGCTGTGATAACCCTGGTTTTCTATGACATAGAAGTTACAAAATCTGTTGGAGACATGTTTCCTAGTTGTTTTCTTGAATATAAAGCTCTATTAAAGAAGAAAATTAAAATTTAAAAAAATCGACAATTCTCGTGAACGCGGACCCATCAGATTTTGCCATTTTCAGCAAGTTTCTTTCTGCTGTGATAACCCTGGTTTTCTATGACATAGAAGTTACAAAATCTGTTGGGAACATGTTTCCTAGTTGTTTTCTTGAATATAAAGCGCAATTGAAGAAGAAAATTAAAATTTCAAAAAATCGACAATTCTCCTGTACGCGGACCCATCAGATTTTTCCATTTTCAGAAAGTTTCTTTCTGCTGTGATAACCCTGGATTTCTATGACATAGAAGTTACAAAATCTGTTGGGAACATGTGTCCTAGTTGTTTTCTTGAATATAAAGCGCAATCAAAGAAGAAAATTTAATTTTAAAAAATCGACGATTCTCGTGAACGCGGACCCATCAGATTTTGCCATTTTCAGCAAGTTTCTTTCTGCTGTGATAACCCTAGATTTCTATGACATAGAAGTTACAAAATCTGTTGGGAACATGTTTCCTGGTTGCTTTTTTGAATATAAAGCTCTATTAAAAGAAGAAAATTAAAATTTCAAACAATCGACAATTCTCGTGAACGCGGACCTATTAGATTTTTCCATTTTCAGCAAGTTTCTTTCTGCTGTGATAACCCTGGTTTTCTATGACATAGAAGTTACAAAATCTGTTGGAGACATGTTTCCTAGTTGTTTTCTTGAATATAAAGCGCAATTAAAGAAGAAAATTAAAATTTTAAAAAATCGACAATTCTCGTGTACGTGGACCCATCAGATTTTGCCATTTTCAGCAAGTTTCTTTCTGCTGTGATAACCCTGGTTTTCTGTGACATAGAAGTTACAAAATCTCTTGGGAACATGTTTCCTAGTTGTTTTCTTGAATATAAAGCGCAATTGAAGAAGAAAATTGAAATTTCAAAAAATCGACAATTCTCGTGTACGCGGACCCATCAGATTTTTCCATTTTCAGCAAGTTTCTTTCTGCTGGTATAACCCTGGATTTCTATGACATAGAAGTTACAAAATCTGTTGGGAACATGTGTCCTAGTTGTTTTCTTGAATATAAAGCGCAATCAAAGAAGAAAATTTAATTTTAAAAAATCGACGATTCTCGTGAACGCGGACCCATCAGATTTTGCCATTTTCAGCAAGTTTCTTTCTGCTGTGATAACCCTGGATTTCTATGACATAGAAGTTACAAAATCTGTTGGGAACATGTTTCCTGGTTGCTTTCTTGAATATAAAGCTCTATTAAAGAAGAAAATTAAAATTTCAAACAATCGACAATTCTCGTGAACGAGGACCCATTAGATTTTTCCATTTTCAGCAAGTTTCTTTCTGCTGTGATAACCCTGGTTTTCTATGACATAGAAGTTACAAAATCTGTTGGGAACATGTTTCCTAGTTGTTTTCTTGAATATAAAGCGCAATTAAAGAAGAAAATTAAAATTTTTAAAAATCGACGATTCTCGTGAACGCGGACCCATCAGATTTTCCCATTTTCAGCAAGTTTCTTTCTGCTGTGATAACCCTGGTTTTCTGTGACATAGAAGTTACTAAATCTGTTTGGAACATGTTTCCTAGTTGTTTTCTTGAATATAAAGCGCAATTGAAGAAGAAAATTAAAATTTCAAAAAATCGACAATTCTCGTGAACGCGGACCCATCAGATTTTTCCATTTTCAGCAAGTTTCTTTCTGCTGTGATAACCCTGGATTTCTATGACATAGAAGTTACAAAATCTGTTGGGAACATGTTTCCTGGTTGCTTTCTTGAATATAAAGCTCTATTAAAGAAGAAAATTAAAATTTCAAACAATCGACAATTCTCGTGAATGCGGACCCATTAGATTTTTCCATTTTCAGCAAGTTTCTTTCTGCTGTGATAACCCTGGTTTTCTATGACATAGAAGTTACAAAATCTGTTGGAGACATGTTTCCTAGTTGTTTTCTTGAATATAAAGCTCTATTAAAGAAGAAAATTAAAATTTAAAAAAATCGACAATTCTCGTGAACGCGGACCCATCAGATTTTGCCATTTTCAGCAAGTTTCTTTCTGCTGTGATAACCCTGGTTTTCTATGACATAGAAGTTACAAAATCTGTTGGGAACATGTTTCCTGGTTGCTTTCTTGAATATAAAGCGTAATTAAAGAAGAAAATTAAAATTTTAAAAAATCGACAATTCTCGTGTACGTGGACCCATCAGATTTTGCCATTTTCAGCAAGTTTCTTTCTGCTGTGATAACCCTGGTTTTCTATGACATAGAAGTTACAAAATCTCTTGGGAACATGTTTCCTAGTTGTTTTCTTGAATATAAAGCGCAATTAAAGAAGAAAATTAAAATTTTAAAAAATCGACAATTCTCGTGTACGTGGACCCATTAGATTTGGCCATTTTCAGCAAGTTTCTTTCTGCTGTGATAACCCTGGTTTTCTATGACATAGAAGTTACAAAATCTGTTGGGAACATGTTTCCTAGTTGTTTGCTTGAATACAAAGCGCAATTGAAGAAGAAAATTAAAATTTCAAAAAATCGACAATTCTCGTGTACGCGGACCCATCAGATTTTTCCATTTTCAGCAAGTTTCTTTCTGCTGTGATAACCCTGGATTTCTATGACATAGAAGTTACAAAATCTGTTGGGAACATGTGTCCTAGTTGTTTTCTTGAATATATAGCGCAATTAAAGAAGAAAATTAAATTTGAAAAAATCGAAGATTCTCGTGAACGTGGACCCATCAGAGTTTGCCATTTTCAGCAAGTTTCTTTCTGCTGTGATAACCCTGGATTTCTATGACATAGAAGTTACAAAATCTGTTGGGAACATGTTTCCTGGTTGCTTTCTTGAATATAAAGCTCTATTAAAGAAGAAAATTAAAATTTCAAACAATCGACAATACTCGTGAACGCGGACCCATTAGATTTTTCCATTTTCAGCAAGTTTCTTTCTGCTGTGATAACCCTGGTTTTCTATGACATAGAAGTTACAAAATCTGTTGGAGACATGTTTCCTAGTTGTTTTCTTGAATATAAAGCTCTATTAAAGAAGAAAATTAAAATTTAAAAAAATCGACAATTCTCGTGAACGCGGACCCATCAGATTTTGCCATTTTCAGCAAGTTTCTTTCTGCTGTGATAACCCTGGTTTTCTATGACATAGAAGTTACAAAATCTGTTGGGAACATGTTTCCTGGTTGCTTTCTTGAATATAAAGCGCAATTAAAGAAGAAAATTAAAATTTTAAAAAATCGACAATTCTCGTGTACGTGGACCCATCAGATTTTGCCATTTTCAGCAAGTTTCTTTCTGCTGTGATAACCCTGGTTTTCTATGACATAGAAGTTACAAAATCTGTTGGGAACATGTTTCCTGGTTGCTTTCTTGAATATAAAGCGCAATTAAAGAAGAAAATTTAAATTTTAAAAAATCGACAATTCTCGTGTACGTGGACCCATCAGATTTTGCCATTTTCAGCAAGTTTCTTTCTGCTGTGATAACCCTGGTTTTCTATGACATAGAAATTATAAAATCTGTTGGGAACATGTTTCCTAGTTGTTTTCTTGAATATAAAGCGCAATTAAAGAAGAAAATTAAAATTTTAAAAAATCGACAATTCTCGTGTACGTGGACCCATCAGATTTGGCCATTTTCAGCAAGTTTCTTTCTGCTGTGATAACCCTGGTTTTCTATGACATAGAAGTTACAAAATCTGTTGGGAACATGTTTCCTAGTTGTTTTCTTGAATATAAAGCGCAATTAAAGAAGAAAATTAAAATTTTTAAAAATCGACGATTCTCGTGAACGCGGACCCATCAGATTTTTCCATTTTCAGCAAGTTTCTTTCTGCTGTGATAACCCTGGATTTCTATGACATAGAAGTTACAAAATCTGTTGGGAACATGTGTCCTAGTTGTTTTCTTGAATATAAAGCGCAATTAAAGAAGAAAATTAAATTTTAAAAAATCGAAGATTCTCGTGAACGCGGACCCATCAGAGTTTGCCATTTTCAGCAAGTTTCTTTCTGCTGTGATAACCCTGGATTTCTATGACATAGAAGTTACAAAATCTGTTGGGAACATGTTTCCTGGTTGTTTTCTTGAATATAAAGCGCAATTAAAGAAGAAAATTAAAATTTCAAACAATCGACAATACTCGTGAACGCGGACCCATTAGATTTTTCCATTTTCAGCAAGTTTCTTTCTGCTGTGATAACCCTGGTTTTCTATGACATAGAAGTTACAAAATCTCTTGGGAACATGTTTCCTAGTTGTTTTCTTGAATATAAAGCTCTATTAAAGAAGAAAATTAAAATTTCAAAAAATCGACAATTCTCGTGAACGCGGACACATCAGATTTTTCCATTTTCAGCAAGTTTCTTTCTGCTGTGATAACCCTGGTTTTCTATGACATAGAAGTTACAAAATCTGTTGGGAACATGTTTCCTAGTTGTTTTCTTGAATATAAAGCGCAATTAAAGAAGAAAATTAAAATTTTTAAAAATCGACAATTCTCGTGTACGTGGACCCATCAGATTTTGCCATTTTCAGCAAGTTTCTTTCTGCTGTGATAACCCTGGTTTTCTATGACATAGAAATTAAAAAATCTGTTGGGAACATGTTTCCTAGTTGTTTTCTTGAATATAAAGCGCAATTAAAGAAGAAAATTAAAATTTTAAAAAATCGACAATTCTCGTGTACGTGGACCCATTAGATTTGGCCATTTTCAGCAAGTTTCTTTCTGCTGTGATAACCCTCGTTTTCTATGACATAGAAGTTACAAAATCTGTTGGGAACATGTTTCCTAGTTGTTTTCTTGAATATAAAGCGCAATTAAAGAAGAAAATTAAATTTTTAAAAATCGACGATTCTCGTGAACGCGGACCCATCAGATTTTGCCATTTTCAGCAAGTTTCTTTCTGCTGTGATAACCCTGGTTTTCTGTAACATAGAAGTTACTAAATCTGTTGGGAACATGTTTCCTAGTTGTTTTCTTGAATATAAAGCGCAATTGAAGAAGAAAATTTAATTTTAAAAAATCGACAATTCTCGTGAACGCGGACCCATCAGATTTTGCCATTTTCAGCAAGTTTCTTTCTGCTGTGATAACCCTGGATTTCTATGACATAGAAGTTACAAAATCTGTTGGGAACATGTTTCCTGGTTGCTTTTTTGAATATAAAGCTCTATTAAAAGAAGAAAATTAAAATTTCAAACAATCGACAATTCTCGTGAACGCGGACCCATTAGATTTTTCCATTTTCAGCAAGTTTCTTTCTGCTGTGATAACCCTGGTTTTCTATGACATAGAAGTTACAAAATCTGTTGGAGACATGTTTCCTAGTTGTTTTCTTAAATATAAAGCGCAATTAAAGAAGAAAATTAAAATTTTAAAAAATCGACAATTCTCGTGTACGTGGACCCATCAGATTTGGCCATTTTCAGCAAGTTTCTTTCTGCTGTGATAACCCTGGTTTTCTGTGACATAGAAATTACTAAATCTCTTGGGAACATGTTTCCTAGTTGTTTTCTTGAATATAAAGCGCAATTGAAGAAGAAAATTAAAATTTCAAAAAATCGACAATTCTCGTGTACGCGGACCCATCAGATTTTTCCATTTTCAGCAAGTTTCTTTCTGCTGTGATAACCCTGGATTTCTATGACATAGAAGTTACAAAATCTGTTGGGAACATGTGTCCTAGTTGTTTTCTTGAATATAAAGGTCAATCAAAGAAGAAAATTTAATTTTAAAAAATCGACGATTCTCGTGAACGCGGACCCATCAGATTTTGCCATTTTCAGCAAGTTTCTTTCTGCTGTGATAACCCTGGATTTCTATGACATAGAAGTTACAAAATCTGTTGAGAACATGTTTCCTGGTTGCTTTCTTGAATATAAAGCTCTATTAAACAAGAAAATTAAAATTTCAAACAATCGACAATTCTCGTGAACGCGGACCCATTAGATTTTTCCATTTTCAGCAAGTTTCTTTCTGCTGTGATAACCCTGGTTTTCTATGACATAGAAGTTACAAAATCTGTTGGGAACATGTTTCCTAGTTGTTTTCTTGAATATAAAGCGCAATTAAAGAAGAAAATTAAATTTTTAAAAATCGACGATTCTCGTGAACGCGGACCCATCAGATTTTGCCATTTTCAGCAAGTTTCTTTCTGCTGTGATAACCCTGGTTTTCTGTGACATAGAAGTTACTAAATCTGTTGGGAACATGTTTCCTAGTTGTTTTCTTGAATATAAAGCGCAATTGAAGGAGAAAATTAAAATTTCAAAAAATCGACAATTCTCGTGAACGCGGACCCATCAGATTTTTCCATTTTCAGCAAGTTTCTTTCTGCTGTGATAACCCTGGATTTCTATGACATAGAAGTTACAAAATCTGTTGGGAACATGTTTCCTGGTTTCTTTCTTGAATATAAAGCTCTATTAAAGAAGAAAATTAAAATTTCAAACAATCGACAATTCTCGTGAACGCGGACCCATTAGATTTTTCCATTTTCAGCAAGTTTCTTTCTGCTGTGATAACCCTGGTTTTCTATGACATAGAAGTTACAAAATCTCTTGGGAAAATGTTTCCTAGTTGTTTTCTTGAATATAAAGCGCAATTAAAGAAGAAAATTAAAATTTCAAAAAATCGACAATTCTCGTGAACGCGGACCCATCAGATTTGGCCATTTTTAGCAAGTTTCTTTCTGCTGTGATAACCCTGGTTTTCTATGACATAGAAATTATAAAATCTGTTGGGAACATGTTTCCTAGTTGTTTTCTTGAATATAAAGCGCAATTAAAGAAGAAAATTAAAATTTTAAAAAATCGACAATTCTCGTGTACGTGGACCCATCAGATTTGGCCATTTTCAGCAAGTTTCTTTCTGCTGTGATAACCCTGGTTTTCTATGACATAGAAGTTACAAAATCTGTTGGAGACATGTTTCCTAGTTGTTTTCTTGAATATAAAGCGCAATTAAAGAAGACAATTAAATTTTAAAAAATCGACGATTCTCGTTAACGCGGACCCATCAGATTTTGCCATTTTCAGCAAGTTTCTTTCTGCTGTGATAACCCTGGTTTTCTATGACATAGAAGTTACAAAAGCTGTTGGGAACATGTGTCCTAGTTGTTTTCTTGAATATAAAGCGCAATTAAAGAAGAAAATTAAAATTTTAAAAAATCGACAATTCTCGTGTACGTGGACCCATGAGATTTGGCCATTTTCAGCAAGTTTCTTTCTGCTGTGATAACCCTGGTTTTCTATGACATAGAAATTATAAAATCTGTTGGGAACATGTTTCCTAGTTGTTTTCTTGAATATAAAGCGCAATTAAAGAAGAAAATTAAAATTTTTAAAAATCGACAATTCTCGTGTACGTGGACCCATCAGATTTGGCCATTTTCAGCAAGTTTCTTTCTGCTGTGATAACCCTGGTTTTCTATGACATAGAAGTTACAAAATCTGTTGGGAACATGTTTCCTAGTTGTTTTCTTGAATATAAAGCGCAATTAAAGAAGAAAATTAAATTTTTAAAAATCGACGATTCTCGTGAACGCGGACCCATCAGATGTTTCCATTTTCAGCAAGTTTCTTTCTGCTGTGATAACCCTGGTTTTCTATGACATAGAAGTTACAAAATCTGTTGGGAACATGTTTCCTAGTTGTTTTCTTAATATAAAGCGCAATTAAAGAAGAAAATTAAATTTTTAAAAATCGACTATTCTCGTGAACGCGGACCCATCAGATTTTGCCATTTTCAGCAAGTTTCTTTCTGCTGTGATAACCCTGGTTTTCTGTGACATAGAAGTTACTAAATCTGTTGGGAACATGTTTCCTAGTTGTTTTCTTGAATATAAAGCGCAATTGAAGGAGAAAATTAAAATTTCAAAAAATCGACAATTCTCGTGAACGCGGACCCATCAGATTTTGTCATTTTCAGCAAGTTTCTTTCTGCTGTGATAACCCTGGATTTCTATGACATAGAAGTTACAAAATCTGTTGGGAACATGTGTCCTAGTTGTTTTCTTGAATATAAAGCGCAATTAAAGAAGAAAATCAAATTTTTAAAAATCGACGATTCTCGTGAACGCGGACCCATCAGATTTTTCCATTTTCAGCAAGTTTCTTTCTGCTGTGATAACCCTGGTTTTCTGAGACATAGAAGTTACAAAATCTGTTGGGAACATGTTTCCTAGTTGTTTGCTTGAATATAAAGCGCAATTGAAGAAGAAAATGAAAATTTCAAAAAATCGACAATTCTCGTGTACGCGGACCCATCAGATTTTGCCATTTTCAGCAAGTTTCTTTCTGCTGTGATAACCCTGGAATTCTATGACATAGAAGTTACAAAATCTGTTGGGAACATGTTTCCTAGTTGTTTTCTTGAATATAAAGCTCTATTAAAGAAGAAAATTAAAATTTTAAAAAATCGACAATTCTCGTGTACGTGGACACATCAGATTTGGCCATTTTCAGCAAGTTTCTTTCTGCTGTGATAACCCTGGTTTTCTATGACATAGAAGTTACAAAATCTGTTGGGAACATGTTTCCTAGTTGTTTTCTTGAATATAAAGCGCAATTAAAGAAGAAAATTAAATTTTAAAAAATCGACGATTCTCGTGAACGCGGACCCATCAGATGTTTCCATTTTCAGCAAGTTTCTTTCTGCTGTGATAACCCTGGTTTTCTGAGACATAGAAGTTACAAAATCTGTTGGGAACATGTTTCCTAGTTGTTTTCTTGAATATAAAGCTCTATTAAAGAAGAAAATTAAAATTTTAAACAATCGACAATTCTCGTGAACGCGGACCCATCAGATTTCTCCATTTTCAGCAAGTTTCTTTCTGCTGTGATAACCCTGGTTTTCTATGACATAGAAGTTACAAAATCTGTTGGGAACATGTTTCCTAGTTGTTTTCTTAATATAAAGCGCAATTAAAGAAGAAAATTAAATTTTTAAAAATCGACGATTCTCGTGAACGCGGACCCATCAGATTTTGTCATTTTCAGCATGTTTCTTTCTGCTGTGATAACCCTGGATTTCTATGACATAGAAGTTACAAAATCTGTTGGGAACATGTGTCCTAGTTGTTTTCTTGAATATAAAGCGCAATTAAAGAAGAAAATTAAATTTTTAAAAATCGACGATTCTCGTGAACGCGGACCCATCAGATTTTTCCATTTTCAGCAAGTTTCTTTCTGCTGTGATAACCCTGGTTTTCTTAGACATAGGAGATACAAAATCTGTTGGGAACATGTTTCCTAGTTGGTTGCTTGAATATAAAGCGCAATTGAAGAAGAAAATGAAAATTTCAAAAAATCGACAATTCTCGTGTACGCGGACCCATCAGATTTTGCCATTTTCAGCAAGTTTCTTTCTGCTGTGATAACCCTGGTTTTCTATGACATAGAAGTTACAAAATCTGTTGGGAACATGTTTCCTAGTTGTTTTCTTGAATATAAAGCTTTATTAAAGGAGAAAATTAAAATTTTAAACAATCGACAATTCTCGTGAACGCGGACCCATTAGATTTCTCCATTTTCAGCAAGTTTCTTTCTGCTGTGATAACCCTGGTTTTCTATGACATAGAAGTTACAAAATCTGTTGGGAACATGTTTCCTAGTTGTTTTCTTGAATATAAAGCGCAATTAAAGAAGAAAATGAAATTTTAAAAAATCGACGATTCTAGTGAACGCGGACCCATCAGATTTTGCCATTTTCAGCAAGTTTCTTTCTGCTGTGATAACCCTGGATTTCTACGACATAGAAGTTACAAAATCTGTTGGGAACATGTTTCCTGGTTGCTTTCTTGAATATAAAGCTCTATTAAAGAAGAAAATTGAAATTTCAAACAATCGACAATTCTCGTGTACGTGGACCCATCAGATTTGGCCATTTTCAGCAAGTTTCTTTCTGCTGTGATAACCCTGGTTTTCTATGACATAGAAATTATAAAATCTGTTGGGAACATGTTTCCTAGTTGTTTTCTTGAATATAAAGCGCAATTAAAGAAGAAAATTAAAATTTTAAAAAATCGACAATTCTCGTGTAAGTGGACCCATCAGATTTGGCCATTTTCAGCAAGTTTCTTTCTGCTGTGATAACCCTGGTTTTCTATGACATAGAAGTTACAAAATCTGTTGGAGACATGTTTCCTAGTTGTTTTCTTGAATATAAAGCGCAATTAAAGAAGAAAATTAAATTTTAAAAAATCGACGATTCTCGTGAACGCGGACCCATCAGATTTTGCCATTTTCAGCAAGTTTCTTTCTGCTGTGATAACCCTGGATTTCTATGACATAGAAGTTACAAAATCTGTTGGCAACATGTGTCCTAGTTGTTTTCTTGAATATAAAGCGCAATTAAAGAAGAAAATTAAAATTTTAAAAAATCGACAATTCTCGTGTACGTGGACCCATCAGATTTGGCCATTTTCAGCAAGTTTCTTTCTGCTGTGATAACCCTGGTTTTCTATGACATAGAAATTATAAAATCTGTTGGGAACATGTTTCCTAGTTGTTTTCTTGAATATAAAGCGCAATTAAAGAAGAAAATTAAAATTTTTAAAAATCGACAATTCTCGTGTACGTGGACCCATCAGATTTGGCCATTTTCAGCAAGTTTCTTTCTGCTGTGATAACCCTGGTTTTCTATGACATAGAAGTTACAAAATCTGTTGGGAACATGTTTCCTAGTTGTTTTCTTGAATATAAAGCGCAATTAAAGAAGAAAATTAAATTTTAAAAAATCGACGATTCTAGTGAACGCGGACCCATCAGATTTTGCCATTTTCAGCAAGTTTCTTTCTGCTGTGATAACCCTGGTTTTCTATGACATAGAAGTTACAAAATCTGTTGGGAACATGTTTCCTGGTTGCTTTCTTGAATATAAAGCTCTATTAAAGAAGAAAATTTAAATTTCAAACAATCGACAATTCTCGTGAACGCGGACCCATTAGATTTTTCCATTTTCAGCAAGTTTCTTTCTGCTGTGATAACCCTGGTTTTCTATGACACAGAAGTGACAAAATCTCTTGGGAACATGTTTCCTAGTTGTTTTCTTGAATATAAAGCGCAATTAAAGAAGAAAATTAAAATTTAAAAAAATCGACAATTCTCGTGAACGCGGACCCATCAGATTTGGCCATTTTCAGCAAGTTTCTTTCTGCTGTGATAACCCTGGTTTTCTATGACATAGAAATTATAAAATCTGTTCGGAACATTTTTCCTAGTTGTTTTCTTGAATATAAAGCGCAATTAAAGAAGAAAATTAAATTTTTAAAAATCGACGATTCTCGTGAACGCGGACCCATCAGATGTTTCCATTTTCAGCAAGTTTCTTTCTGCTGTGATAACCCTGGTTTTCTATGACATAGAAGTTACAAAATCTGTTGGGAACATGTTTCCTAGTTGTTTTCTTAATATAAAGCGCAATTAAAGAAGAAAATTAAATTTTTAAAAATCGACTATTCTCGTGAACGCGGACCCATCAGATTTTGCCATTTTCAGCAAGTTTCTTTCTGCTGTGATAACCCTGGTTTTCTGTGACATAGAAGTTACTAAATCTGTTGGGAACATGTTTCCTAGTTGTTTTCTTGAATATAAAGCGCAATTGAAGGAGAAAATTAAAATTTCAAAAAATCGACAATTCTCGTGAACGCGGACCCATCAGATTTTGTCATTTTCAGCAAGTTTCTTTCTGCTGTGATAACCCTGGATTTCTATGACATAGAAGTTACAAAATCTGTTGGGAACATGTGTCCTAGTTGTTTTCTTGAATATAAAGCGCAATTAAAGAAGAAAATTAAATTTTTAAAAATCGACGATTCTCGTGAACGCGGACCCATCAGATTTTTCCATTTTCAGCAAGTTTCTTTCTGCTGTGATAACCCTGGTTTTCTGAGACATAGAAGTTACAAAATCTGTTGGGAACATGTTTCCTAGTTGTTTGCTTGAATATAAAGCGCAATTGAAGAAGAAAATGAAAATTTCAAAAAATCGACAATTCTCGTGTACGCGGACCCATCAGATTTTGCCATTTTCAGCAAGTTTCTTTCTGCTGTGATAACCCTGGAATTCTATGACATAGAAGTTACAAAATCTGTTGGGAACATGTTTCCTAGTTGTTTTCTTGAATATAAAGCTCTATTAAAGAAGAAAATTAAAATTTTAAAAAATCGACAATTCTCGTGTACGTGGACACATCAGATTTGGCCATTTTCAGCAAGTTTCTTTCTGCTGTGATAACCCTGGTTTTCTATGACATAGAAGTTACAAAATCTGTTGGGAACATGTTTCCTAGTTGTTTTCTTGAATATAAAGCGCAATTAAAGAAGAAAATTAAATTTTAAAAAATCGACGATTCTCGTGAACGCGGACCCATCAGATGTTTCCATTTTCAGCAAGTTTCTTTCTGCTGTGATAACCCTGGTTTTCTGAGACATAGAAGTTACAAAATCTGTTGGGAACATGTTTCCTAGTTGTTTTCTTGAATATAAAGCTCTATTAAAGAAGAAAATTAAAATTTTAAACAATCGACAATTCTCGTGAACGCGGACCCATTAGATTTCTCCATTTTCAGCAAGTTTCTTTCTGCTGTGATAACCCTGGTTTTCTATGACATAGAAGTTACAAAATCTGTTGGGAACATGTTTCCTAGTTGTTTTCTTAATATAAAGCGCAATTAAAGAAGAAAATTAAATTTTTAAAAATCGACGATTCTCGTGAACGCGGACCCATCAGATTTTGTCATTTTCAGCATGTTTCTTTCTGCTGTGATAACCCTGGATTTCTATGACATAGAAGTTACAAAATCTGTTGGGAACATGTGTCCTAGTTGTTTTCTTGAATATAAAGCGCAATTAAAGAAGAAAATTAAATTTTTAAAAATCGACGATTCTCGTGAACGCGGACCCATCAGATTTTTCCATTTTCAGCAAGTTTCTTTCTGCTGTGATAACCCTGGTTTTCTTAGACATAGAAGATACAAAATCTGTTGGGAACATGTTTCCTAGTTGGTTGCTTGAATATAAAGCGCAATTGAAGAAGAAAATGAAAATTTCAAAAAATCGACAATTCTCGTGTACGCGGACCCATCAGATTTTGCCATTTTCAGCAAGTTTCTTTCTGCTGTGATAACCCTGGTTTTCTATGACATAGAAGTTACAAAATCTGTTGGGAACATGTTTCCTAGTTGTTTTCTTGAATATAAAGCTTTATTAAAGGAGAAAATTAAAATTTTAAACAATCGACAATTCTCGTGAACGCGGACCCATTAGATTTCTCCATTTTCAGCAAGTTTCTTTCTGCTGTGATAACCCTGGTTTTCTATGACATAGAAGTTACAAAATCTGTTGGGAACATGTTTCCTAGTTGTTTTCTTGAATATAAAGCGCAATTAAAGAAGAAAATGAAATTTTAAAAAATCGACGATTCTAGTGAACGCGGACCCATCAGATTTTGCCATTTTCAGCAAGTTTCTTTCTGCTGTGATAACCCTGGATTTCTACGACATAGAAGTTACAAAATCTGTTGGGAACATGTTTCCTGGTTGCTTTCTTGAATATAAAGCTCTATTAAAGAAGAAAATTGAAATTTCAAACAATCGACAATTCTCGTGTACGTGGACCCATCAGATTTGGCCATTTTCAGCAAGTTTCTTTCTGCTGTGATAACCCTGGTTTTCTATGACATAGAAATTATAAAATCTGTTGGGAACATGTTTCCTAGTTGTTTTCTTGAATATAAAGCGCAATTAAAGAAGAAAATTAAAATTTTAAAAAATCGACAATTCTCGTGTAAGTGGACCCATCAGATTTGGCCATTTTCAGCAAGTTTCTTTCTGCTGTGATAACCCTGGTTTTCTATGACATAGAAGTTACAAAATCTGTTGGAGACATGTTTCCTAGTTGTTTTCTTGAATATAAAGCGCAATTAAAGAAGAAAATTAAATTTTAAAAAATCGACGATTCTCGTGAACGCGGACCCATCAGATTTTGCCATTTTCAGCAAGTTTCTTTCTGCTGTGATAACCCTGGATTTCTATGACATAGAAGTTACAAAATCTGTTGGCAACATGTGTCCTAGTTGTTTTCTTGAATATAAAGCGCAATTAAAGAAGAAAATTAAAATTTTAAAAAATCGACAATTCTCGTGTACGTGGACCCATCAGATTTGGCCATTTTCAGCAAGTTTCTTTCTGCTGTGATAACCCTGGTTTTCTATGACATAGAAATTATAAAATCTGTTGGGAACATGTTTCCTAGTTGTTTTCTTGAATATAAAGCGCAATTAAAGAAGAAAATTAAAATTTTTAAAAATCGACAATTCTCGTGTACGTGGACCCATCAGATTTGGCCATTTTCAGCAAGTTTCTTTCTGCTGTGATAACCCTGGTTTTCTATGACATAGAAGTTACAAAATCTGTTGGGAACATGTTTCCTAGTTGTTTTCTTGAATATAAAGCGCAATTAAAGAAGAAAATTAAATTTTAAAAAATCGACGATTCTAGTGAACGCGGACCCATCAGATTTTGCCATTTTCAGCAAGTTTCTTTCTGCTGTGATAACCCTGGTTTTCTATGACATAGAAGTTACAAAATCTGTTGGGAACATGTTTCCTGGTTGCTTTCTTGAATATAAAGCTCTATTAAAGAAGAAAATTTAAATTTCAAACAATCGACAATTCTCGTGAACGCGGACCCATTAGATTTTTCCATTTTCAGCAAGTTTCTTTCTGCTGTGATAACCCTGGTTTTCTATGACACAGAAGTGACAAAATCTCTTGGGAACATGTTTCCTAGTTGTTTTCTTGAATATAAAGCGTAATTAAAGAAGAAAATTAAAATTTAAAAAAATCGACAATTCTCGTGAACGCGGACACATCAGATTTTGCCATTTTCAGCAAGTTTCTTTCTGCTGTGATAACCCTGGTTTTCTATGACATAGAAGTTACAAAATCTCTTGGGAACATGTTTCCTAGTTGTTTTCTTGAATATAAAGCGCAATTAAAGAAGAAAATTAAAATTTTAAAAAATCGACAATTCTCGTGTACGTGGACCCATCAGATTTGGCCATTTTCAGCAAGTTTCTTTCTGCTGTGATAACCCTGGTTTTCTATGACATAGAAATTATAAAATCTGTTCGGAACATTTTTCCTAGTTGTTTTCTTGAATATAAAGCGCAATTAAAGAAGAAAATTAAAATTTTAAAAAATCGGCAATTCTCGTGTAC
Organism: Sepiola atlantica; assembly: GCA_963556195.1. Taxonomy (NCBI): domain Eukaryota; kingdom Metazoa; phylum Mollusca; class Cephalopoda; order Sepiida; family Sepiolidae; genus Sepiola; species Sepiola atlantica. Next base: position 163,828 of record CAUVYP010000234.1, on the reverse strand, counting down.
GCGGACCAATCAGATTTTGCCATTTTCAGCAAGTTTCTTTCTGCTGTGATAACGCTGGATTTCTATGACATAGAAGTTACAAAATCTGTTGGGAACATGTGTCCTAGTTGTTTTCTTGAATATAAAGCGCAATTGAAGAAGAAAATGAAAATTTAAAAAAATCGACAATTCTCGTGAACGCGGACCCATCAGATTTTCCATTTTCAGCAAGTTTCTTTCTGCTGTGATAACCCTGGATTTCTATGACATAGAAGTTACAAAATCTGTTGGGAACATGTTTCCTAGTTGTTTTCTTTAATATAAAGCTCTATTAAAGGAGAAAATTAAAATTTTAAACAATCGACAATTCTCGTGAACGCGGACCCATTAGATTTCTCCATTTTCAGCAAGTTTCTTTCTGCTGTGATAACCCTGGTTTTCTATGACATAGAAGTTACAAAATCTGTTGGGAACATGTTTCCTAGTTGTTTTCTTGAATATAAAGCGCAATTAAAGAAGAAAATTAAATTTTTAAAAATCGACGATTCTCGTGAACGCGGACCCATCAGATTTTGCCATTTTCAGCAAGTTTCTTTCTGCTGTGATAACCCTGGTTTTCTGTGACATAGAAGTTACTAAATCTGTTGGGAACATGTTTCCTAGTTGTTTTCTTGAATATAAAGCGCAATTGAAGAAGAAAATTAAAATTTCAAAAAATCGACAATTCTCGTGTACGCGGACCCATCAGATTTTTCCATTTTCAGCAAGTTTCTTTCTGCTGTGATAACCCTGGATTTCTATGACATAGAAGTTACAAAATCTGTTGGGAACATGTGTCCTAGTTGTTTTCTTGAATATAAAGCGCAATCAAAGTAGAAAATTTAATTTTAAAAAATCGACGATTCTCGTGAACGCGGACCCATCAGATTTTGCCATTTTCAGCAAGTTTCTTTCTGCTGTGATAACCCTGGATTTCTATGACATAGAAGTTACAAAATCTGTTGGGAACATGTTTCCTGGTTGCTTTCTTGAATATAAAGCTCTATTAAAGAAGAAAATTAAAATTTAAAAAAATCGACAATTCTCGTGAACGCGGACACATCAGATTTTGCCATTTTCAGCAAGTTTCTTTCTGCTGTGATAACCCTGGTTTTCTATGACATAGAAGTTACAAAATCTCTTGGGAACATGTTTCCTAGTTGTTTTCTTGAATATAAAGCGCAATTAAAGAAGAAAATTAAAATTTTAAAAAATCGACAATTCTCGTGTACGTTGACCCATCAGATTTGGCCATTTTCAGCAAGTTTCTTTCTGCTGTGATAACCCTGGTTTTCTATGACATAGAAATTATAAAATCTGTTCGGAACATTTTTCCTAGTTGTTTTCTTGAATATAAAGCGCAATTAAAGAAGAAAATTAAAATTTTAAAAAATCGGCAATTCTCGTGTACGCGGACCAATCAGATTTTGCCATTTTCAGCAAGTTTCTTTCTGCTGTGATAACGCTGGATTTCTATGACATAGAAGTTACAAAATCTGTTGGGAACATGTGTCCTAGTTGTTTTCTTGAATATAAAGCGCAATTGAAGAAGAAAATGAAAATTTCAAAAAATCGACAATTCTCGTGAACGCGGACCCATCAGATTTTCCATTTTCAGCAAGTTTCTTTCTGCTGTGATAACCCTGGATTTCTATGACATAGAAGTTACAAAATCTGTTGGGAACATGTTTCCTAGTTGTTTTCTTTAATATAAAGCTCTATTAAAGGAGAAAATTAAAATTTTAAACAATCGACAATTCTCGTGAACGCGGACCCATTAGATTTCTCCATTTTCAGCAAGTTTCTTTCTGCTGTGATAACCCTGGTTTTCTATGACATAGAAGTTACAAAATCTGTTGGGAACATGTTTCCTAGTTGTTTTCTTGAATATAAAGCGCAATTAAAGAAGAAAATTAAATTTTTAAAAATCGACGATTCTCGTGAACGCGGACCCATCAGATTTTGCCATTTTCAGCAAGTTTCTTTCTGCTGTGATAACCCTGGATTTCTATGACATAGAAGTTACAAAATCTGTAGGGAACATGTGTCCTAGTTGTTTTCTTGAATATAAAGCGCAATTAAAGAAGAAAATGAAATTTTAAAAAATCGACGATTCTAGTGAACGCGGACCCATCAGATTTTGCCATTTTCAGCAAGTTTCTTTCTGCTGTGATAACCCTGGTTTTCTGTGACATAGAAGTTACTAAATCTGTTGGGAACATGTTTCCTAGTTGTTTTCTTGAATATAAAGCGCAATTGAAGAAGAAAATTAAAATTTCAAAAAATCGACAATTCTCGTGTACGCGGACCCATCAGATTTTTCCATTTTCAGCAAGTTTCTTTCTGCTGTGATAACCCTGGATTTCTATGACATAGAAGTTACAAAATCTGTTGGGAACATGTGTCCTAGTTGTTTTCTTGAATATAAAGCGCAATCAAAGTAGAAAATTTAATTTTAAAAAATCGACGATTCTCGTGAACGCGGACCCATCAGATTTTGCCATTTTCAGCAAGTTTCTTTCTGCTGTGATAACCCTGGATTTCTATGACATAGAAGTTACAAAATCTGTTGGGAACATGTTTCCTGGTTGCTTTCTTGAATATAAAGCTCTATTAAAGAAGAAAATTGAAATTTCAAACAATCGACAATTCTCGTGTACGTGGACCCATCAGATTTGGCCATTTTCAGCAAGTTTCTTTCTGCTGTGATAACCCTGGTTTTCTGAGACATAGAAGATACAAAATCTGTTGGGAACATGTTTCCTAGTTGTTTTCTTGAATATAAAGCGCAATTAAAGAAGAAAATTAAAATTTTAAAAAATCGACAATTCTCGTGTACGTGGACCCATCAGATTTGGCCATTTTCAGCAAGTTTCTTTCTGCTGTGATAACCCTGGTTTTCTATGACATAGAAGTTACAAAATCTGTTGGAGACATGTTTCCTAGTTGTTTTCTTGAATATAAAGCGCAATTAAAGAAGAAAATTAAATTTTAAAAAATCGACGATTCTCGTGAACGCGGACCCATCAGATTTTGCCATTTTCAGCAAGTTTCTTTCTGCTGTGATAACCCTGGATTTCTATGACATAGAAGTTACAAAATCTGTTGGCAACATGTGTGCTAGTTGTTTTCTTGAATATAAAGCGCAATTAAAGAAGAAAATTAAAATTTTAAAAAATCGACAATTCTCGTGTACGTGGACCCATCAGATTTGGCCATTTTCAGCAAGTTTCTTTCTGCTGTGATAACCCTGGTTTTCTATGACATAGAAATTATAAAATCTGTTGGGAACATGTTTCCTAGTTGTTTTCTTGAATATAAAGCGCAATTAAAGAAGAAAATTTAAATTTTTAAAAATCGACAATTCTCGTGTACGTGGACCCATCAGATTTGGCCATTTTCAGCAAGTTTCTTTCTGCTGTGATAACCCTGGTTTTCTATGACATAGAAGTTACAAAATCTGTTGGGAACATGTTTCCTAGTTGTTTTCTTGAATATAAAGCGCAATTAAAGAAGAAAATTAAATTTTAAAAAATCGACGATTCTAGTGAACGCGGACCCATCAGATTTTGCCATTTTCAGCAAGTTTCTTTCTGCTGTGATAACCCTGGTTTTCTATGACATAGAAGTTACAAAATCTGTTGGGAACATGTTTCCTGGTTGCTTTCTTGAATATAAAGCTCTATTAAAGAAGAAAATTTAAATTTCAAACAATCGACAATTCTCGTGAACGCGGACCCATTAGATTTTTCCATTTTCAGCAAGTTTCTTTCTGCTGTGATAACCCTGGTTTTCTATGACACAGAAGTGACAAAATCTCTTGGGAACATGTTTCCTAGTTGTTTTCTTGAATTTAAAGCGCAATTAAAGAAGAAAATTAAAATTTAAAAAAATCGACAATTCTCGTGAACGCGGACACATCAGATTTTGCCATTTTCAGCAAGTTTCTTTCTGCTGTGATAACCCTGGTTTTCTATGACATAGAAGTTACAAAATCTCTTGGGAACATGTTTCCTAGTTGTTTTCTTGAATATAAAGCGCAATTAAAGAAGAAAATTAAAATTTTAAAAAATCGACGATTCTCGTGAACGCGGACCCATCAGATTTTGCCATTTTCAGCAAGTTTCTTTCTGCTGTGATAACCCTGGATTTCTATGACATAGAAGTTACAAAATCTGTTGGGAACATGTTTCCTGGTTGCTTTCTTGAATATAAAGCTCTATTAAAGAAGAAAATTGAAATTTCAAACAATCGACAATTCTCGTGTACGTGGACCCATCAGATTTGGCCATTTTCAGCAAGTTTCTTTCTGCTGTGATAACCCTGGTTTTCTATGACATAGAAATTATAAAATCTGTTGGGAACATGTTTCCTAGTTGTTTTCTTGAATATAAAGCGCAATTAAAGAAGAAAATTAAAATTTAAAAAAATCGACAATTCTCGTGTACGTGGACCCATCAGATTTGGCCATTTTCAGCAAGTTTCTTTCTGCTGTGATAACCCTGGTTTTCTATGACATAGAAGTTACAAAATCTGTTGGAGACATGTTTCCTAGTTGTTTTCTTGAATATAAAGCGCAATTAAAGAAGAAAATTAAATGTTAAAAAATCGACGATTCTCGTGAACGCGGACCCATCAGATTTTGCCATTTTCAGCAAGTTTCTTTCTGCTGTGATAACCCTGGATTTCTATGACATAGAAGTTACAAAATCTGTTGGCAACATGTGTCCTAGTTGTTTTCTTGAATATAAAGCGCAATTAAAGAAGAAAATTAAAATTTTTAAAAATCGACAATTCTCGTGTACGTGGACCCATCAGATTTGGCCATTTTCAGCAAGTTTCTTTCTGCTGTGATAACCCTGGTTTTCTATGACATAGAAGTTACAAAATCTGTTGGGAACATGTTTCCTAGTTGTTTTCTTGAATATAAAGCGCAATTAAAGAAGAAAATTAAATTTTAAAAAATCGACGATTCTAGTGAACGCGGACCCATCAGATTTTGCCATTTTCAGCAAGTTTCTTTCTGCTGTGATAACCCTGGTTTTCTATGACATAGAAGTTACAAAATCTGTTGGGAACATGTTTCCTGGTTGCTTTCTTGAATATAAAGCTCTATTAAAGAAGAAAATTTGAATTTCAAACAATCGACAATTCTCGTGAACGCGGACCCATTAGATTTTTCCATTTTCAGCAAGTTTCTTTCTGCTGTGATAACCCTGGTTTTCTATGACACAGAAGTGACAAAATCTCTTGGGAACATGTTTCCTAGTTGTTTTCTTGAATATAAAGCGCAATTAAAGAAGAAAATTAAAATTTAAAAAAATCGACAATTCTCGTGAACGCGGACACATCAGATTTTGCCATTTTCAGCAAGTTTCTTTCTGCTGTGATAACCCTGGTTTTCTATGACATAGAAGTTACAAAATCTCTTGGGAACATGTTTCCTAGTTGTTTTCTTGAATATAAAGCGCAATTAAAGAAGAAAATTAAAATTTTAAAAAATCGACAATTCTCGTGTACGTGGACCCATCAGATTTGGCCATTTTCAGCAAGTTTCTTTCTGCTGTGATAACCCTGGTTTTCTATGACATAGAAATTATAAAATCTGTTCGGAACATTTTTCCTAGTTGTTTTCTTGAATATAAAGCGCAATTAAAGAAGAAAATTAAAATTTTAAAAAATCGGCAATTCTCGTGTACGCGGACCAATCAGATTTTGCCATTTTCAGCAAGTTTCTTTCTGCTGTGATAACGCTGGATTTCTATGACATAGAAGTTACAAAATCTGTTGGGAACATGTGTCCTAGTTGTTTTCTTGAATATAAAGCGCAATTGAAGAAGAAAATGAAAATTTCAAAAAATCGACAATTCTCGTGAACGCGGACCCATCAGATTTTCCATTTTCAGCAAGTTTCTTTCTGCTGTGATAACCCTGGATTTCTATGACATAGAAGTTACAAAATCTGTTGGGAACATGTTTCCTAGTTGTTTTCTTTAATATAAAGCTCTATTAAAGGAGAAAATTAATATTTTAAACAATCGACAATTCTCGTGAACGCGGACCCATTAGATTTCTCCATTTTCAGCAAGTTTCTTTCTGCTATGATAACCCTGGTTTTCTATGACATAGAAGTTACAAAATCTGTTGGGAACATGTTTCCTAGTTGTTTTCTTGAATATAAAGCGCAATTAAAGAAGAAAATTAAATTTTTAAAAATCGACGATTCTCGTGAACGCGGACCCATCAGATTTTGCCATTTTCAGCAAGTTTCTTTCTGCTGTGATAACCCTGGATTTCTATGACATAGAAGTTACAAAATCTGTTGGGAACATGTGTCCTAGTTGTTTTCTTGAATATAAAGCGCAATTAAAGAAGAAAATGAAATTTTAAAAAATCGACGATTCTAGTGAACGCGGACCCATCAGATTTTGCCATTTTCAGCAAGTTTCTTTCTGCTGTGATAACCCTGGATTTCTATGACACAGAAGTTACAAAATCTGTTGGGAACATGTTTCCTGGTTGCTTTCTTGAATATAAAGCTCTATTAAAGAAGAAAATTAAAATTTCAAACAATCGACAATTCTCGTGAACGCGGACCCATCAGATTTTTCCATTTTCAGCAAGTTTCTTTCTGCTGTGATAACCCTGGTTTTCTATGACATAGAAGTTACAAAATCTGTTGGGAACATGTTTCCTAGTTGTTTTCTTGAATATAAAGCGCAATTAAAGAAGAAAATTAAATTTTTAAAAATCGACGATTCTCGTGAACGCGGACCCATCAGATTTTGCCATTTTCAGCAAGTTTCTTTCTGCTGTGATAACCCTAGTTTTCTGTGACATAGAAGTTACTAAATCTCTTGGGAACATGTTTCCTAGTTGTTCTCTTGAATATAAAGCGCAATTGAAGAAGAAAATTAAAATTTCAAAAAATCGACAATTCTCGTGTACGTGGACCCATCAGATTTGGCCATTTTCAGCAAGTTTCTTTCTGCTGTGATAACCCTGGTTTTCTATGACATAGAAGTTACAAAATCTGTTGGGAACATTTTTACTTAGTTGTTTTCTTGAATATAAAGCGCAATTAAAGAAGAAAATTAAATTTTAAAAAATCGACGATTCTCGTGAACGCGGACCCATCAGATTTTTCCATTTTCAGCAAGTTTCTTTCTGCTGTGATAACCCTGGTTTTCTGAGACATAGAAGTTACAAAATCTGTTGGGAACATGTTTCCTAGTTGTTTTCTTGAATATAAAGCGCAATTGAAGAAGAAAATGAAAATTTCAAAAAATCGACAATTCTCGTGTACGCGGACCCATCAGATTTTCCATTTTCAGCAAGTTTCTTTCTGCTGTGATAACCCTGGATTTCTATGACATAGAAGTTACAAAATCTGTTGGGAACATGTTTCCTAGTTGTTTTCTTGAATATAAAGCTCTATTAAAGAAGAAAATTAAAATTTTAAACAATCGACAATTCTCGTGAACGCGGACCCATTAGATTTTTCCATTTTCAGCAAGTTTCTTTCTGCTGTGATAACCCTGGTTTTCTATGACATAGAAGTTACAAAATCTGTTGGGAACATGTTTCCTAGTTGTTTTCTTGAATATAAAGCGCAATTAAAGAAGAAAATTAAATTTTTTAAAATCGACGATTCTCGTGAACGCGGACCCATCAGATTTTTCCATTTTCAGCAAGTTTCTTTCTGCTGTGATAACCCTGGATTTCTATGACATAGAAGTTACAAAATCTGTTGGGAACATGTGTCCTAGTTGTTTTCTTGAATATAAAGCGCAATTAAAGAAGAAAATTAAATTTTAAAAAATCGACAATTCTCGTGTACGTGGACCCATCAGATTTGGCCATTTTCAGCAAGTTTCTTTCTGCTGTGATAACCCTGGTTTTCTATGACATAGAAGTTACAAAATCTGTTGGGAACATGTTTCCTAGTTGTTTTCTTGAATATAAAGCGCAATTGAAGAAGAAAATTAAAATTTCAAAAAATCGACAATTCTCGTGAACGCGGACCCATTAGATTTTTCCATTTTCAGCAAGTTTCTTTCTGCTGTGATAACCCTGGTTTTCTATGACATAGAAGTTACAAAATCTGTTGGGAACATGTTTCCTAGTTGTTTTCTTGAATATAAAGCGCAATTAAAGAAGAAAATTAAATTTTAAAAAATCGACGATTCTAGTGAACGCAGACCCATCAGATTTTGCCATTTTCAGCAAGTTTCTTTCTGCTGTGATAACCCTGGTTTTCTATGACATAGAAGTTACAAAATCTGTTGGGAACATGTTTCCTGGTTGCTTTCTTGAATATAAAGCTCTATTAAAGAAGAAAAGTTAAATTTCAAACAATCGACAATTCTCGTGAACGCGGACCCATTAGATTTTGCCATTTTCAGCAAGTTTCTTTCTGCTGTGATAACCCTGGTTTTCTATGACACAGAAGTGACAAAATCTCTTGGGAACATGTTTCCTAGTTGTTTTCTTGAATATAAAGCGCAATTAAAGAAGAAAATTAAAATTTAAAAAAATCGACAATTCTCGTGAACGCGGACACATCAGATTTTGCCATTTTCAGCAAGTTTCTTTCTGCTGTGATAACCCTTGTTTTCTATGACATAGAAGTTACAAAATCTGTTGGGAACATGTTTCCTAGTTGTTTTCTTGAATATAAAGCGCAATTAAAGAAGAAAATTAAAATTTAAAAAAATCGACAATTCTCGTGTACGTGGACCCATCAGATTTGGCCATTTTCAGCAAGTTTCTTTCTGCTGTGATAACCCTGGTTTTCTATGACATAGAAATTATAAAATCTGTTCGGAACATGTTTCCTAGTTGTTTTCTTGAATATAAAGCGCAATTAAAGAAGAAAATTAAAATTTTAAAAAATCGGCAATTCTCGTGTACGCGGACCCATCAGATTTTGCCATTTTCAGCAAGTTTCTTTCTGCTGTGATAACCCTGGTTTTCTATGACATAGAAATTACAAAATCTGTTGGGAACATGTTTCCTAGTTGTTTTCTTGAATATAAAGCGCAATTAAAGAAGAAAATTAAAATTTTAAAAAATCGACAATTCTCGTGAACCCGGACCCATCAGATTTTACCATTTGCAGCAAGTTTCTTTCTGCTGTGATAACCCTGCTTTTCTATGTCATAGAAGTTACAAAATCTCTTGGGAACATGTTTTCTAGTTGTTTTCTTGAATATAAAGCGCAATTAAAGAAGAAAATTAAAATTTAAAAAAATCGACAATTCTCGTGAACGCAGACCCATCAGATTTTACCATTTGCAGCAAGTTTCTTTCTGCTGTGATAACCCTGCTTTTCTATGTCATAGAAGTTACAAAATCTGTTGGAAACATGTTTCCTAGTTGTTTTCTTGAATATAAAGCGCAATTAAAGAAGAAAATTAAAATTTCAAAAAATCGACAATTCTCGTGTACGCGGACCCATCAGATTTTGCCATTTTCAGCAAGTTTCTTATTGCTGTGATAACCCTGGATTTCTATGACATAGAAGTTACAAAATCAGTTAGGAACTTGTTTCCTAGTTGTTTACTTTAATATAAAGCGCAATTGAAGAAGAAAATTAAAATTTCAAAAAATCGACAATTCTCGTGAACGCGGACCCATTAGATTTTTCCATTTTCAGCAAGTTTCTTTCTGCTGTGATAACCCTGGTTTTCTATGACATAGAAGTTACAAAATCTGTTGGGAACATGTTTCCTAGTTGTTTTCTTGAATATAAAGCGCAATTAAAGAAGAAAATTAAATTTTAAAAAATCGACGATTCTAGTGAACGCAGACCCATCAGATTTTGCCATTTTCAGCAAGTTTCTTTCTGCTGTGATAACCCTGGTTTTCTATGACATAGAAGTTACAAAATCTGTTGGGAACATGTTTCCTGGTTGCTTTCTTGAATATAAAGCTCTATTAAAGAAGAAAAGTTAAATTTCAAACAATCGACAATTCTCGTGAACGCGGACCCATTAGATTTTGCCATTTTCAGCAAGTTTCTTTCTGCTGTGATAACCCTGGTTTTCTATGACACAGAAGTGACAAAATCTCTTGGGAACATGTTTCCTAGTTGTTTTCTTGAATATAAAGCGCAATTAAAGAAGAAAATTAAAATTTAAAAAAATCGACAATTCTCGTGAACGCGGACACATCAGATTTTGCCATTTTCAGCAAGTTTCTTTCTGCTGTGATAACCCTTGTTTTCTATGACATAGAAGTTACAAAATCTGTTGGGAACATGTTTCCTAGTTGTTTTCTTGAATATAAAGCGCAATTAAAGAAGAAAATTAAAATTTAAAAAAATCGACAATTCTCGTGTACGTGGACCCATCAGATTTGGCCATTTTCAGCAAGTTTCTTTCTGCTGTGATAACCCTGGTTTTCTATGACATAGAAATTATAAAATCTGTTCGGAACATGTTTCCTAGTTGTTTTCTTGAATATAAAGCGCAATTAAAGAAGAAAATTAAAATTTTAAAAAATCGGCAATTCTCGTGTACGCGGACCCATCAGATTTTGCCATTTTCAGCAAGTTTCTTTCTGCTGTGATAACCCTGGTTTTCTATGACATAGAAATTACAAAATCTGTTGGGAACATGTTTCCTAGTTGTTTTCTTGAATATAAAGCGCAATTAAAGAAGAAAATTAAAATTTTAAAAAATCGACAATTCTCGTGAACCCGGACCCATCAGATTTTACCATTTGCAGCAAGTTTCTTTCTGCTGTGATAACCCTGCTTTTCTATGTCATAGAAGTTACAAAATCTCTTGGGAACATGTTTTCTAGTTGTTTTCTTGAATATAAAGCGCAATTAAAGAAGAAAATTAAAATTTAAAAAAATCGACAATTCTCGTGAACGCAGACCCATCAGATTTTACCATTTGCAGCAAGTTTCTTTCTGCTGTGATAACCCTGCTTTTCTATGTCATAGAAGTTACAAAATCTGTTGGAAACATGTTTCCTAGTTGTTTTCTTGAATATAAAGCGCAATTAAAGAAGAAAATTAAAATTTCAAAAAATCGACAATTCTCGTGTACGCGGACCCATCAGATTTTGCCATTTTCAGCAAGTTTCTTATTGCTGTGATAACCCTGGATTTCTATGACATAGAAGTTACAAAATCAGTTAGGAACTTGTTTCCTAGTTGTTTACTTTAATATAATGCCTTATTAAAGAAGAAAAGTAAACTTTTAAAAAATCGACAATTCTCGTGAACGCGGACCCATCAGATTTTTCCATTTTCAGCAAGTTTCTTTCTGCTGTGATAACCCTGGTTTTCTATGACACAGAAATTATGAAATCTGTTGGGAACATGTTTCCTAGTTGTTTTCTTGAATATAAAGCGCAATTAAAGAAGAAAATTAAAATTTAAAAAAATCGACAATTCTCGTGAACGTGGACCCATCAGATTTTACCATTTGCAGCAAGTTTCTTTCTGCTGTGATAACCCTGCTTTTCTATGACATAGAAGTTACAAAATCTCTTGGGAACATGTTTTCTAGTTGTTTTCTTGAATATAAAGCGCAATTAAAGAAGAAAATTAAAATTTAAAAAAATCGACAATTCTCGTGTACGCTGACCCATCAGATTTTGCCATTTTCAGCAAGTTTCTTTCTGCTGTGATAACCCTGGTTTTCTATGACATAGAAGTTACAAAATCTGTTGGGAACATGTTTCCTAGTTGTTTTCTTGAATATAAAGCGCAATTAAAGAAGAAAATTAAAATTTCAAAAAATCGACAATTCTCGTGTACGCGGACCCATCAGATTTTGCCATTTTCAGCAAGTTTCTTTCTGCTGTGATAACCCTGGTTTTCTATGACATAGAAGTTACAAAATCTGTTGGGAACATGTTTCCTAGCTGTTTTCTTGAATATAAAGCCGTTTTAAAGACGAAAATCAAAATTTCAAAAAATCGACAATTCTCGTGGACGCGGACCCATCAGATTTGGCCATTTTCAGCAAGTTTCTTTCTGCTGTGATAACCCTGGTTTTCTATGACATAGAAGTTACAAAATCTCTTGGGAACATGTTTTCTAGTTGTTTTCTTGAATATAAAGCGCAATTGAAGAAGAAAATGAAAATTTTAAAAAATCGACAATTCTCGTGTACGCTGACCCATCAGATTTTGCCATTTTCAGCAAGTTTCTTTCTGCTGTGATAACCCTGGATTTCTATGACATAGAAGTAACAAAATTAGTTAGGAACTTGTTTTCATAGTTGTTTACTTGAATATAATTCCTTATTAAAGAAGAAAAGTAAACTTTAAAAAAATCGACAATTCTCGTGAACGCGGACCCATCAGATTTTGCCATTTGCAGCAAGTTTCTTTCTGCTGTGATAACCCTGGTTTTCTATGACATAGAAATTATGAAATCTGTTGGGAACATGTTTCCTAGTTGTTTTCTTGAATATAAAGCGCAATTAAAGAAGAAAATTAAAATTTCAAAAAATCGACAATTCTCGTGTACGCGGACCCATCAGATTTTGCCATTTTCAGCAAGTTTCTTTCTGCTGTGATAACCCTGGTTTTCTATGACATAGAAGTTACAAAATCTGTTGGGAACATGTTTCCTAGTTGTTTCCTTGAATATAAAGCGCAATTAAAGAAGAAAATTAAAATTTCAAAAAATCGACAATTCTCGTGAACGCGGACTCATCAGATTTTTCCATTTTCAGCAAGTTTCTTTCTGCTGTGAAAACCCTGGTTTTCTATGACATAGAAGTTACAAAATCTGTTGGGAACATGTTTCCTAGTTGTTTTCTTGAATATAAAGCGCAATTAAAGAAGAAAATTAAAATTTTAAAAAATCGACAATTCTCGTGAACGCGGACCCATCAGATTTTACCATTTGCAGCAAGTTTCTTTCTGCTGTGATAACCCTGCTTTTCTATGTCATAGAAGTTACAAAATCTCTTGGGAACATGTTTTCTAGTTGTTTTCTTGAATATAAAGCGCAATTAAAGAAGAAAATTAAAATTTTAAAAAATCGACAATTCTCGTGAACGCAGACCCATCAGATTTTACCATTTGCAGCAAGTTTCTTTCTGCTGTGATAACCCTGCTTTTCTATGTCATAGAAGTTACAAAATCTGTTGGAAACATGTTTCCTAGTTGTTTTCTTGAATATAAAGCGCAATTAAAGAAGAAAATTAAAATTTTAAAAAATCGACAATTCTCGTGTACGCGGACCCATCAGATTTGGCCATTTTCAGCAAGTTTCTTTCTGCTGTGATAACTCTGGTTTTCTATGACATAGAAGTTACAAAATCTGTTGAGAACATGTTTCCAAGTTGTTTTCTTGAATATAAAGCGCAATTGAAGAAGAAAATTAAAATTTTAAAAAATCGACAATTCTCGTGAACGCGGACACATCAGATTTTGCTATTTTCAGCAAGTTTCTTTCTGCTGTGATAACCCTGGTTTTCTATGACATAGAAGTTACAAAATCTGTTGGGAACATGTTTCCTAGTTGTTTCCTTGAATATAAAGCGCAATTAAAGAAGAAAATTAAAATTTCAAAAAATCGACAATTCTCGTGAACGCGGACTCATCAGATTTTTCCATTTTCAGCAAGTTTCTTTCTGCTGTGAAAACCCTGGTTTTCTATGACATAGAAGTTACAAAATCTGTTGGGAACATGTTTCCTAGTTGTTTTCTTGAATATAAAGCGCAATTAAAGAAGAAAATTAAAATTTTAAAAAATCGACAATTCTCGTGAACGCGGACCCATCAGATTTTACCATTTGCAGCAAGTTTCTTTCTGCTGTGATAACCCTGCTTTTCTATGTCATAGAAGTTACAAAATCTCTTGGGAACATGTTTTCTAGTTGTTTTCTTGAATATAAAGCGCAATTAAAGAAGAAAATTAAAATTTTAAAAAATCGACAATTCTCGTGAACGCAGACCCATCAGATTTTACCATTTGCAGCAAGTTTCTTTCTGCTGTGATAACCCTGCTTTTCTATGTCATAGAAGTTACAAAATCTGTTGGAAACATGTTTCCTAGTTGTTTTCTTGAATATAAAGCGCAATTAAAGAAGAAAATTAAAATTTTAAAAAATCGACAATTCTCGTGTACGCGGACCCATCAGATTTGGCCATTTTCAGCAAGTTTCTTTCTGCTGTGATAACTCTGGTTTTCTATGACATAGAAGTTACAAAATCTGTTGAGAACATGTTTCCTAGTTGTTTTCTTGAATATAAAGCGCAATTGAAGAAGAAAATTAAAATTTTAAAAAATCGACAATTCTCGTGAACGCGGACACATCAGATTTTGCCATTTTCAGCAAGTTTCTTTCTGCTGTGATAACCCTGGTTTTCTATGACATAGAAGTTACAAAATCTGTTGGGAACATGTTTCCTAGCTGTTTTCTTGAATATAAAGCGCAATTAAAGAAGAAAATTAAAATTTCAAAAAATCGACAATTCTCGTGTACGCGGACCCATCAGATTTTGCCATTTTCAGCAAGTTTCTTTCTGCTGTGATAACCCTGGATTTCTATTACATAGAAGTTACAAAATCAGTTAGGAACTTGTTTCCTAGTTGTTTACTTTAATATAATGCCTTATTAAAGAAGAAAAGTAAACTTTTAAAAAATCGACAATTCTCGTGAACGCGGACCCATCAGATTTTTCCATTTTCAGCAAGTTTCTTTCTGCTGTGATAACCCTGGTTTTCTATGACATAGAAATTATGAAATCTGTTGGGAACATGTTTCCTAGTTGTTTTCTTGAATATAAAGCGCAATTAAAGAAGAAAATTAAAATTTTAAAAAATCGACAATTCTCGTGAACGCGGACCCATCAGATTTTACCATTTGCAGCAAGTTTCTTTCTGCTGTGATAACCCTGCTTTTCTATGACATAGAAGTTACAAAATCTCTTGGGAACATGTTTTCTAGTTGTTTTCTTGAATATAAAGCGCAATTAAAGAAGAAAATTAAAATTTAAAAAAATCGACAATTCTCGTGTACGCTGACCCATCAGATTTTGCCATTTTCAGCAAGTTTCTTTCTGCTGTGATAACCCTGGTTTTCTATGACATAGAAGTTACAAAATCTGTTGGGAACATGTTTCCTAGTTGTTTTCTTGAATATAAAGCCGTTTTAAAGACGAAAATTAAAATTTCAAAAAATCGACAATTCTCGTGGACGCGGACCCATCAGATTTGGCCATTTTCAGCAAGTTTCTTTCTGCTGTGATAACCCTGGTTTTCTATGACATAGAAGTTACAAAATCTCTTGGGAACATGTTTTCTAGTTGTTTTCTTGAATATAAAGCGCAATTAAAGAAGAAAATTAAAATTTAAAAAAATCGACAATTCTCGTGTACGCTGACCCATCAGATTTTGCCATTTTCAGCAAGTTTCTTTCTGCTGTGATAACCCTGGATTTCTATGACATAGAAGTTACAAAATCAGTTAGGAACTTGTTTTCATAGTTGTTTACTTGAATATAATTCCTTATTAAAGAAGAAAAGTAAACTTTAAAAAAATCGACAATTCTCGTGAACGCGGACCCATCAGATTTTGCCATTTGCAGCAAGTTTCTTTCTGCTGTGATAACCCTGGTTTTCTATGACATAGAAATTATGAAATCTGTTGGGAACATGTTTCCTAGTTGTTTTCTTGAATATAAAGCGCAATTAAAGAAGAAAATTAAAATTTCAAAAAATCGAAATTCTCGTGTACGCGGACCCATCAGATTTTGCCATTTTCAGCAAGTTTCTTTCTGCTGTGATAACCCTGGTTTTCTATGACATAGAAATTATGAAATCTGTTGGGAACATGTTTCCTAGTTGTTTTCTTGAATATAAAGCGCAATTAAAGAAGAAAATTAAAATTTAAAAAAATCGACAATTCTCGTGAACGCGGACCCATCAGATTTTACCATTTTCAGCAAGTTTCTTTCTGCTGTGATAACCCTGGTTTTCTATGACATAGAAGTTACAAAATCTCTTGGGAACATGTTTTCTAGTTGTTTTCTTGAATATAAAGCGCAATTAAAGAAGAAAATTAAAATTTCAAAAAATCGACAATTCTCGTGAACGCGGACTCATCAGATTTTTCCATTTTCAGCAAGTTTCTTTCTGCTGTGAAAACCCTGGTTTTCTATGACATAGAAGTTACAAAATCTGTTGGGAACATGTTTCCTAGTTGTTTTCTTGAATATAAAGCGCAATTAAAGAAGAAAATTAAAATTTTAAAAAATCGACAATTCTCGTGAACGCGGACCCATCAGATTTTACCATTTGCAGCAAGTTTCTTTCTGCTGTGATAACCCTGCTTTTCTATGTCATAGAAGTTACAAAATCTCTTGGGAACATGTTTTCTAGTTGTTTTCTTGAATATAAAGCGCAATTAAAGAAGAAAATTAAAATTTTAAAAAATCGACAATTCTCGTGAACGCAGACCCATCAGATTTTACCATTTGCAGCAAGTTTCTTTCTGCTGTGATAACCCTGCTTTTCTATGTCATAGAAGTTACAAAATCTGTTGGAAACATGTTTCCTAGTTGTTTTCTTGAATATAAAGCGCAATTAAAGAAGAAAATTAAAATTTTAAAAAATCGACAATTCTCGTGTACGCGGACCCATCAGATTTGGCCATTTTCAGCAAGTTTCTTTCTGCTGTGATAACTCTGGTTTTCTATGACATAGAAGTTACAAAATCTGTTGAGAACATGTTTCCTAGTTGTTTTCTTGAATATAAAGCGCAATTAAAGAAGAAAATTAAAATTTTAAAAAATCGACGATTCTCGTGAACGCGGACCCATCAGATTTTGCCATTTTCAGCAAGTTTCTTTCTGCTGTGATAACCCTGGTTTTCTATGACATAGAAATTATGAAATCTGTTGGGAACATGTTTCCTAGTTGTTTTCTTGAATATAAAGCGCAATTAAAGAAGAAAATTAAAATTTAAAAAAATCGACAATTCTCGTGAACGCGGACCCATCAGATTTTACCATTTTCAGCAAGTTTCTTTCTGCTGTGATAACCCTGGTTTTCTATGACATAGAAGTTACAAAATCTCTTGGGAACATGTTTTCTAGTTGTTTTCTTGAATATAAAGCGCAATTAAAGAAGAAAATTAAAATTTCAAAAAATCGACAATTCTCGTGAACGCGGACTCATCAGATTTTTCCATTTTCAGCAAGTTTCTTTCTGCTGTGAAAACCCTGGTTTTCTATGACATAGAAGTTACAAAATCTGTTGGGAACATGTTTCCTAGTTGTTTTCTTGAATATAAAGCGCAATTAAAGAAGAAAATTAAAATTTTAAAAAATCGACAATTCTCGTGAACGCGGACCCATCAGATTTTACCATTTGCAGCAAGTTTCTTTCTGCTGTGATAACCCTGCTTTTCTATGTCATAGAAGTTACAAAATCTCTTGGGAACATGTTTTCTAGTTGTTTTCTTGAATATAAAGCGCAATTAAAGAAGAAAATTAAAATTTTAAAAAATCGACAATTCTCGTGAACGCAGACCCATCAGATTTTACCATTTGCAGCAAGTTTCTTTCTGCTGTGATAACCCTGCTTTTCTATGTCATAGAAGTTACAAAATCTGTTGGAAACATGTTTCCTAGTTGTTTTCTTGAATATAAAGCGCAATTAAAGAAGAAAATTAAAATTTTAAAAAATCGACAATTCTCGTGTACGCGGACCCATCAGATTTGGCCATTTTCAGCAAGTTTCTTTCTGCTGTGATAACTCTGGTTTTCTATGACATAGAAGTTACAAAATCTGTTGAGAACATGTTTCCAAGTTGTTTTCTTGAATATAAAGCGCAATTGAAGAAGAAAATTAAAATTTTAAAAAATCGACAATTCTCGTGAACGCGGACACATCAGATTTTGCCATTTTCAGCAAGTTTCTTTCTGCTGTGATAACCCTGGTTTTCTATGACATAGAAGTTACAAAATCTGTTGGGAACATGTTTCCTAGCTGTTTTCTTGAATATAAAGCGCAATTAAAGAAGAAAATTAAAATTTCAAAAAATCGACAATTCTCGTGTACGCGGACCCATCAGATTTTGCCATTTTCAGCAAGTTTCTTTCTGCTGTGATAACCCTGGATTTCTATTACATAGAAGTTACAAAATCAGTTAGGAACTTGTTTCCTAGTTGTTTACTTTAATATAATGCCTTATTAAAGAAGAAAAGTAAACTTTTAAAAAATCGACAATTCTCGTGAACGCGGACCCATCAGATTTTTCCATTTTCAGCAAGTTTCTTTCTGCTGTGATAACCCTGGTTTTCTATGACATAGAAATTATGAAATCTGTTGGGAACATGTTTCCTAGTTGTTTTCTTGAATATAAAGCGCAATTAAAGAAGAAAATCAAAATTTAAAAAAATCGACAATTCTCGTGAACGCGGACCCATCAGATTTTACCATTTGCAGCAAGTTTCTTTCTGCTGTGATAACCCTGCTTTTCTATGACATAGAAGTTACAAAATCTCTTGGGAACATGTTTTCTAGTTGTTTTCTTGAATATAAAGCGCAATTAAAGAAGAAAATTAAAATTTAAAAAAATCGACAATTCTCGTGTACGCTGACCCATCAGATTTTGCCATTTTCAGCAAGTTTCTTTCTGCTGTGATAACCCTGGTTTTCTATGACATAGAAGTTACAAAATCTGTTGGGAACATGTTTCCTAGTTGTTTTCTTGAATATAAAGCCGTTTTAAAGACGAAAATTAAAATTTCAAAAAATCGACAATTCTCGTGGACGCGGACCCATCAGATTTGGCCATTTTCAGCAAGTTTCTTTCTGCTGTGATAACCCTGGTTTTCTATGACATAGAAGTTACAAAATCTCTTGGGAACATGTTTTCTAGTTGTTTTCTTGAATATAAAGCGCAATTAAAGAAGAAAATTAAAATTTAAAAAAATCGACAATTCTCGTGTACGCTGACCCATCAGATTTTGCCATTTTCAGCAAGTTTCTTTCTGCTGTGATAACCCTGGATTTCTATGACATAGAAGTTACAAAATCAGTTAGGAACTTGTTTTCATAGTTGTTTACTTGAATATAATTCCTTATTAAAGAAGAAAAGTAAACTTTAAAAAAATCGACAATTCTCGTGAACGCGGACCCATCAGATTTTGCCATTTGCAGCAAGTTTCTTTCTGCTGTGATAACCCTGGTTTTCTATGACATAGAAATTATGAAATCTGTTGGGAACATGTTTCCTAGTTGTTTTCTTGAATATAAAGCGCAATTAAAGAAGAAAATTAAAATTTCAAAAAATCGAAATTCTCGTGTACGCGGACCCATCAGATTTTGCCATTTTCAGCAAGTTTCTTTCTGCTGTGATAACCCTGGTTTTCTATGACATAGAAATTATGAAATCTGTTGGGAACATGTTTCCTAGTTGTTTTCTTGAATATAAAGCGCAATTAAAGAAGAAAATTAAAATTTAAAAAAATCGACAATTCTCGTGAACGCGGACCCATCAGATTTTACCATTTTCAGCAAGTTTCTTTCTGCTGTGATAACCCTGGTTTTCTATGACATAGAAGTTACAAAATCTCTTGGGAACATGTTTTCTAGTTGTTTTCTTGAATATAAAGCGCAATTAAAGAAGAAAATTAAAATTTAAAAAAATCGACAATTCTCGTGTACGCTGACCCATCAGATTTTGCCATTTTCAGCAAGTTTCTTTCTGCTGTGATAACCCTGGTTTTCTATGACATAGAAGTTACAAAATCTGTTGGGAACATGTTTCCTAGTTGTTTTCTTGAATATAAAGCCGTTTTAAAGACGAAAATTAAAATTTCAAAAAATCGACAATTCTCGTGGACGCGGACCCATCAGATTTGGCCATTTTCAGCAAGTTTCTTTCTGCTGTGATAACCCTGGTTTTCTATGACATAGAAGTTACAAAATCTCTTGGGAACATGTTTTCTAGTTGTTTTCTTGAATATAAAGCGCAATTAAAGAAGAAAATTAAAATTTAAAAAAATCGACAATTCTCGTGTACGCTGACCCATCAGATTTTGCCATTTTCAGCAAGTTTCTTTCTGCTGTGATAACCCTGGATTTCTATGACATAGAAGTTACAAAATCAGTTAGGAACTTGTTTTCATAGTTGTTTACTTGAATATAATTCCTTATTAAAGAAGAAAAGTAAACTTTAAAAAAATCGACAATTCTCGTGAACGCGGACCCATCAGATTTTGCCATTTGCAGCAAGTTTCTTTCTGCTGTGATAACCCTGGTTTTCTATGACATAGAAATTATGAAATCTGTTGGGAACATGTTTCCTAGTTGTTTTCTTGAATATAAAGCGCAATTAAAGAAGAAAATTAAAATTTCAAAAAATCGAAATTCTCGTGTACGCGGACCCATCAGATTTTGCCATTTTCAGCAAGTTTCTTTCTGCTGTGATAACCCTGGTTTTCTATGACATAGAAATTATGAAATCTGTTGGGAACATGTTTCCTAGTTGTTTTCTTGAATATAAAGCGCAATTAAAGAAGAAAATTAAAATTTAAAAAAATCGACAATTCTCGTGAACGCGGACCCATCAGATTTTACCATTTTCAGCAAGTTTCTTTCTGCTGTGATAACCCTGGTTTTCTATGACATAGAAGTTACAAAATCTGTTGGGAACATGTTTTCTAGTTGTTTTCTTGAATATAAAGCGCAATTAAAGAAGAAAATTAAAATTTCAAAAAATCGAAATTCTCGTGTACGCGGACCCATCAGATTTTGCCATTTTCAGCAAGTTTCTTTCTGCTGTGATAACCCTGGTTTTCTATGACATAGAAATTATGAAATCTGTTGGGAGGATGTTTCCTAGTTGTTTTCTTGAATATAAAGCGCAATTAAAGAAGAAAATTAAAATTTAAAAAAATCGACAATTCTCGTGAACGCGGACCCATCAGATTTTGCCATTTGCAGCAAGTTTCTTTCTGCTGTGATAACCCTGGTTTTCTATGACATAGAAATTATGAAATCTGTTGGGAACATGTTTCCTAGTTGTTTTCTTGAATATAAAGCGCAATTAAAGAAGAAAATTAAAATTTAAAAAAATCGACAATTCTCGTGTACGCGGACCCATCAGATTTTGCCATTTTCAGCAAGTTTCTTTCTGCTGTGATAACCCTGGTTTTCTATGACATAGAAGTTACAAAATCTGTTGGGAACATGTTTCCTAGCTGTTTTCTTGAATATGAAGCCGTTTTAAAGACGAAAATTAAAATTTCAAAAAATCGACAATTCTCGTGAACGCGGACTCATCAGATTTTTCCATTTTCAGCAAGTTT
This sequence comes from Sepiola atlantica, assembly GCA_963556195.1. Taxonomy (NCBI): domain Eukaryota; kingdom Metazoa; phylum Mollusca; class Cephalopoda; order Sepiida; family Sepiolidae; genus Sepiola; species Sepiola atlantica. The sequence goes on along the minus strand of CAUVYP010000234.1, from coordinate 142,511 downwards.
CTTTCTGCTGTGATAACCCTGGTTTTCTATGACATAGAAGTTACAAAATCTGTTGGGAACTTGTTTCCTAGTTGTTTTCTTGAATATAAAGCGCAATTAAAGAAGAAAATTAAAATTTTAAAAAATCGACAATTCTCGTGTACGCGGACCCATCAGATTTTGCCATTTTCAGCAAGTTTCTTTCTGCTGTGATTACCCTGGTTTTCTTTGACATAGGAGTTACAAAATCTGTTGGGAACATGTTTCCTAGCTGTTTTCTTGAATATAAAGCCGTTTTAAAGACGAAAATTAAAATTTCAAAAAATCGACAATTCTCGTGTACGCGGACCCATCAGATTTTGCCATTTTCAGCAAGTTTCTTATTGCTGTGATAACCCTGGATTTCTATGACATAGAAGTTACAAAATCAGTTAGGAACTTGTTTCCTAGTTGTTTACTTTAATATAATGCCTTATTAAAGAAGAAAAGTAAACTTTAAAAAAATCGACAATTCTCGTGGACGCGGACCCATCAGATTTGGCCATTTTCAGCAAGTTTCTTTCTGCTGTGATAACCCTGGTTTTCTATGACATAGAAGTTACAAAATCAGTTAGGAACTTGTTTTCATAGTTGTTTACTTGAATATAATTCCTTATTAAAGAAGAAAAGTAAACTTTAAAAAAATCGACAATTCTCGTGAACGCGGACCCATCAGATTTTGCCATTTGCAGCAAGTTTCTTTCTGCTGTGATAACCCTGGTTTTCTATGACATAGAAATTATGAAATCTGTTGGGAACATGTTTCCTAGTTGTTTTCTTGAATATAAAGCGCAATTAAAGAAGAAAATTAAAATTTAAAAAAATCGACAATTCTCGTGTACGCGGACCCATCAGATTTTGCCATTTTCAGCAAGTTTCTTTCTGCTGTGATAACCCTGGTTTTCTATGACATAGAAGTTACAAAATCTGTTGGGAACATGTTTCCTAGCTGTTTTCTTGAATATGAAGCCGTTTTAAAGACGAAAATTAAAATTTCAAAAAATCGACAATTCTCGTGAACGCGGACTCATCAGATTTTTCCATTTTCAGCAAGTTTCTTTCTGCTGTGATAACCCTGGATTTCTATGACATAGAAGTTACAAAATCTGTTGGGAACATGTTTCCTAGTTGTTTTCTTGAATATAAAGCGCAATTAAAGAAGAAAATTAAAATTTTAAAAAATCGACAATTCTCGTGTACGCGGACCCATCAGATTTTGCCATTTTCAGCAAGTTTCTTTCTGCTGTGATTACCCTGGTTTTCTTTGACATAGGAGTTACAAAATCTGTTGGGAACATGTTTCCTAGCTGTTTTCTTGAATATAAAGCCGTTTTAAAGACGAAAATTAAAATTTCAAAAAATCGACAATTCTCGTGTACGCGGACCCATCAGATTTTGCCATTTTCAGCAAGTTTCTTATTGCTGTGATAACCCTGGATTTCTATGACATAGAAGTTACAAAATCAGTTAGGAACTTGTTTCCTAGTTGTTTACTTTAATATAATGCCTTATTAAAGAAGAAAAGTAAACTTTTAAAAAATCGACAATTCTCGTGAACGCGGACCCATCAGATTTTTCAATTTTCAGCAAGTTTCTTTCTGCTGTGATAACCCTGGTTTTCTATGACATAGAAGTTACAAAATCTCTTGGGAACATGTTTTCTAGCTGTTTTCTTGAATATAAAGCCGTTTTAAAGACGAAAATTAAAATTTCAAAAAATCGACAATTCTCGTGTACGCGGACCCATCAGATTTTGCCATTTTCAGCAAGTTTCTTATTGCTGTGATAACCCTGGATTTCTATGACATAGAAGTTACAAAATCAGTTAGGAACTTGTTTCCTAGTTGTTTACTTTAATATAATGCCTTATTAAAGAAGAAAAGTAAACTTTAAAAAAATCGACAATTCTCGTGGACGCGGACCCATCAGATTTGGCCATTTTCAGCAAGTTTCTTTCTGCTGTGATAACCCTGGTTTTCTATGACATAGAAGTTACAAAATCAGTTAGGAACTTGTTTTCATAGTTGTTTACTTGAATATAATTCCTTATTAAAGAAGAAAAGTAAACTTTAAAAAAATCGACAATTCTCGTGAACGCGGACCCATCAGATTTTGCCATTTGCAGCAAGTTTCTTTCTGCTGTGATAACCCTGGTTTTCTATGACATAGAAATTATGAAATCTGTTGGGAACATGTTTCCTAGTTGTTTTCTTGAATATAAAGCGCAATTAAAGAAGAAAATTAAAATTTAAAAAAATCGACAATTCTCGTGTACGCGGACCCATCAGATTTTGCCATTTTCAGCAAGTTTCTTTCTGCTGTGATAACCCTGGTTTTCTATGACATAGAAGTTACAAAATCTGTTGGGAACATGTTTCCTAGCTGTTTTCTTGAATATGAAGCCGTTTTAAAGACGAAAATTAAAATTTCAAAAAATCGACAATTCTCGTGAACGCGGACTCATCAGATTTTTCCATTTTCAGCAAGTTTCTTTCTGCTGTGATAACCCTGGATTTCTATGACATAGAAGTTACAAAATCTGTTGGGAACATGTTTCCTAGTTGTTTTCTTGAATATAAAGCGCAATTAAAGAAGAAAATTAAAATTTTAAAAAATCGACAATTCTCGTGTACGCGGACCCATCAGATTTTGCCATTTTCAGCAAGTTTCTTTCTGCTGTGATTACCCTGGTTTTCTTTGACATAGGAGTTACAAAATCTGTTGGGAACATGTTTCCTAGCTGTTTTCTTGAATATAAAGCCGTTTTAAAGACGAAAATTAAAATTTCAAAAAATCGACAATTCTCGTGTACGCGGACCCATCAGATTTTGCCATTTTCAGCAAGTTTCTTATTGCTGTGATAACCCTGGATTTCTATGACATAGAAGTTACAAAATCAGTTAGGAACTTGTTTCCTAGTTGTTTACTTTAATATAATGCCTTATTAAAGAAGAAAAGTAAACTTTTAAAAAATCGACAATTCTCGTGAACGCGGACCCATCAGATTTTTCCATTTTCAGCAAGTTTCTTTCTGCTGTGATAACCCTGGTTTTCTATGACATAGAAATTATGAAATCTGTTGGGAACATGTTTCCTAGTTGTTTTCTTGAATATAAAGCGCAATTAAAGAAGAAAATTAAAATTTAAAAAAATCGACAATTCTCGTGTACGCTGACCCATCAGATTTTGCCATTTTCAGCAAGTTTCTTTCTGCTGTGATAACCCTGGTTTTCTATGACATAGAAGTTACAAAATCTGTTGGGAACATGTTTCCTAGTTGTTTTCTTGAATATAAAGCCGTTTTAAATACGAAAATTAAAATTTCAAAAAATCGACAATTCTCGTGGACGCGGCCCCATCAGATTTGGCCATTTTCAGCAAGTTTCTTTCTGCTGTGATAACCCTGGTTTTCTATGACATAGAAGTTACAAAATCTGTTGGGAACATGTTTCCTAGTTGTTTTCTTGAATATAAAGCGCAATTAAAGAAGAAAATTAAAATTTAAAAAAATCGACAATTCTCGTGTACGCTGACCCATCAGATTTTGCCATTTTCAGCAAGTTTCTTTCTGCTGTGATAACCCTGGATTTCTATGACATAGAAGTTACAAAATCAGTTAGGAACTTGTTTTCATAGTTGTTTACTTGAATATAATTCCTTATTAAAGAAGAAAAGTAAACTTTAAAAAAATCGACAATTCTCGTGAACGTGGACCCATCAGATTTTGCCATTTGCAGCAAGTTTCTTTCTGCTGTGATAACCCTGGTTTTCTATGACATAGAAATTATGAAATCTGTTGGGAACATGTTTCCTAGTTGTTTTCTTGAATATAAAGCGCAATTAAAGAAGAAAATTAAAATTTCAAAAAATCGAAATTCTCGTGTACGCGGACCCATCAGATTTTGCCATTTTCAGCAAGTTTCTTTCTGCTGTGATAACCCTGCTTTTCTATGACATAGAAATTATGAAATCTGTTGGGAACATGTTTCCTAGTTGTTTTCTTGAATATAAAGCGCAATTAAAGAAGAAAATTAAAATTTAAAAAAATCGACAATTCTCGTGAACGCGGACCCATCAGATTTTACCATTTGCAGCAAGTTTCTTTCTGCTGTGATAACCCTGCTTTTCTATGACATAGAAGTTACAAAATCTCTTGGGTACATGTTTTCTAGTTGTTTTCTTGAATATAAAGCGCAATTAAAGAAGAAAATTAAAATTTAAAAAAATCGACAATTCTCGTGTACGCTGACCCATCAGATTTTGCCATTTTCAGCAAGTTTCTTTCTGCTGTGATAACCCTGTATTTCTATGACATAGAAGTTACAAAATCAGTTAGGAACTTGTTTTCATAGTTGTTTACTTGAATATAATTCCTTATTAAAGAAGAAAAGTAAACTTTTAAAAAATCGACAATTCTCGTGAACGCGGACCCATCAGATTTTTGCATTTTCAGCAAGTTTCTTTCTGCTGTGATAACCCTGGTTTTCTATGACATAGAAATTATGAAATCTGTTGGGAACATGTTTCCTAGTTGTTTTCTTGAATATAAAGCGCAATTAAAGAAGAAAATTAAAATTTAAAAAAATCGACAATTCTCGTGTACGCTGACCCATCAGATTTTGCCATTTTCAGCAAGTTTCTTTCTGCTGTGATAACCCTGGTTTTCTATGACATAGAAGTTACAAAATCTGTTGGGAACATGTTTCCTAGTTGTTTTCTTGAATATAAAGCCGTTTTAAAGACGAAAATTAAAATTTCAAAAAATCGACAATTCTCGTGGACGCGGCCCCATCAGATTTGGCCATTTTCAGCAAGTTTCTTTCTGCTGTGATAACCCTGGTTTTCTATGACATAGAAGTTACAAAATCTGTTGGGAACATGTTTCCTAGTTGTTTTCTTGAATATAAAGCGCAATTAAAGAAGAAAATTAAAATTTAAAAAAATCGACAATTCTCGTGTACGCTGACCCATCAGATTTTGCCATTTTCAGCAAGTTTCTTTCTGCTGTGATAATCCTGGATTTCTATGACATAGAAGTTACAAAATCAGTTAGGAACTTGTTTTCATAGTTGTTTACTTGAATATAATTCCTTATTAAAGAAGAAAAGTAAACTTTAAAAAAATCGACAATTCTCGTGAACGTGGACCCATCAGATTTTGCCATTTGCAGCAAGTTTCTTTCTGCTGTGATAACCCTGGTTTTCTATGACATAGAAATTATGAAATCTGTTGGGAACATGTTTCCTAGTTGTTTTCTTGAATATAAAGCGCAATTAAAGAAGAAAATTAAAATTTCAAAAAATCGAAATTCTCGTGTACGCGGACCCATCAGATTTTGCCATTTTCAGCAAGTTTCTTTCTGCTGTGATAACCCTGCTTTTCTATGACATAGAAATTATGAAATCTGTTGGGAACATGTTTCCTAGTTGTTTTCTTGAATATAAAGCGCAATTAAAGAAGAAAATTAAAATTTAAAAAAATCGACAATTCTCGTGAACGCGGACCCATCAGATTTTACCATTTGCAGCAAGTTTCTTTCTGCTGTGATAACCCTGCTTTTCTATGACATAGAAGTTACAAAATCTCTTGGGAACATGTTTTCTAGTTGTTTTCTTGAATATAAAGCGCAATTAAAGAAGAAAATTAAAATTTAAAAAAATCGACAATTCTCGTGTACGCTGACCCATCAGATTTTGCCATTTTCAGCAAGTTTCTTTCTGCTGTGATAACCCTGTATTTCTATGACATAGAAGTTACAAAATCAGTTAGGAACTTGTTTTAATAGTTGTTTACTTGAATATAATTCCTTATTAAAGAAGAAAAGTAAACTTTAAAAAAATCGACAATTCTCGTGAACGCGGACCCATCAGATTTTGCCATTTGCAGCAAGTTTCTTTCTGCTGTGATAACCCTGGTTTTCTATGACATAGAAATTATGAAATCTGTTGGGAACATGTTTCCTAGTTGTTTTCTTAAATATAAAGCGCAGTTAAAGAAGAAAATTAAAATTTAAAAAAATCGACAATTCTCGTGGACGCGGCCCCATCAGATTTGGCCATTTTCAGCAAGTTTCTTTCTGCTGTGATAACCCTGGTTTTCTATGACATAGAAGTTACAAAATCTGTTGGGAACATGTTTCCTAGTTGTTTTCTTGAATATAAAGCGCAATTAAAGAAGAAAATTAAAATTTTAAAAAATCGACAATTCTCGTGTACGCTGACCCATCAGATTTTGCCATTTTCAGCAAGTTTCTTTCTGCTGTGATAACCCTGGATTTCTATGACATAGAAGTTACAAAATCAGTTAGGAACTTGTTTTCATAGTTGTTTACTTGAATATAATTCCTTATTAAAGAAGAAAAGTAAACTTTAAAAAAATCGACAATTCTCGTGAACGTGGACCCATCAGATTTTGCCATTTGCAGCAAGTTTCTTTCTGCTGTGATAACCCTGGTTTTCTATGACATAGAAATTATGAAATCTGTTGGGAACATGTTTCCTAGTTGTTTTCTTGAATATAAAGCGCAATTAAAGAAGAAAATTAAAATTTCAAAAAATCGAAATTCTCGTGTACGCGGACCCATCAGATTTTGCCATTTTCAGCAAGTTTCTTTCTGCTGTGATAACCCTGCTTTTCTATGACATAGAAATTATGAAATCTGTTGGGAACATGTTTCCTAGTTGTTTTCTTGAATATAAAGCGCAATTAAAGAAGAAAATTAAAATTTAAAAAAATCGACAATTCTCGTGAACGCGGACCCATCAGATTTTACCATTTGCAGCAAGTTTCTTTCTGCTGTGATAACCCTGCTTTTCTATGACATAGAAGTTACAAAATCTCTTGGGAACATGTTTTCTAGTTGTTTTCTTGAATATAAAGCGCAATTAAAGAAGAAAATTAAAATTTAAAAAAATCGACAATTCTCGTGTACGCTGACCCATCAGATTTTGCCATTTTCAGCAAGTTTCTTTCTGCTGTGATAACCCTGTATTTCTATGACATAGAAGTTACAAAATCAGTTAGGAACTTGTTTTCATAGTTGTTTACTTGAATATAATTCCTTATTAAAGAAGAAAAGTAAACTTTTAAAAAATCGACAATTCTCGTGAACGCGGACCCATCAGATTTTTGCATTTTCAGCAAGTTTCTTTCTGCTGTGATAACCCTGGTTTTCTATGACATAGAAATTATGAAATCTGTTGGGAACATGTTTCCTAGTTGTTTTCTTGAATATAAAGCGCAATTAAAGAAGAAAATTAAAATTTAAAAAAATCGACAATTCTCGTGTACGCTGACCCATCAGATTTTGCCATTTTCAGCAAGTTTCTTTCTGCTGTGATAACCCTGGTTTTCTATGACATAGAAGTTACAAAATCTGTTGGGAACATGTTTCCTAGTTGTTTTCTTGAATATAAAGCCGTTTTAAAGACGAAAATTAAAATTTCAAAAAATCGACAATTCTCGTGGACGCGGCCCCATCAGATTTGGCCATTTTCAGCAAGTTTCTTTCTGCTGTGATAACCCTGGTTTTCTATGACATAGAAGTTACAAAATCTGTTGGGAACATGTTTCCTAGTTGTTTTCTTGAATATAAAGCGCAATTAAAGAAGAAAATTAAAATTTAAAAAAATCGACAATTCTCGTGTACGCTGACCCATCAGATTTTGCCATTTTCAGCAAGTTTCTTTCTGCTGTGATAATCCTGGATTTCTATGACATAGAAGTTACAAAATCAGTTAGGAACTTGTTTTCATAGTTGTTTACTTGAATATAATTCCTTATTAAAGAAGAAAAGTAAACTTTAAAAAAATCGACAATTCTCGTGAACGTGGACCCATCAGATTTTGCCATTTGCAGCAAGTTTCTTTCTGCTGTGATAACCCTGGTTTTCTATGACATAGAAATTATGAAATCTGTTGGGAACATGTTTCCTAGTTGTTTTCTTGAATATAAAGCGCAATTAAAGAAGAAAATTAAAATTTCAAAAAATCGAAATTCTCGTGTACGCGGACCCATCAGATTTTGCCATTTTCAGCAAGTTTCTTTCTGCTGTGATAACCCTGCTTTTCTATGACATAGAAATTATGAAATCTGTTGGGAACATGTTTCCTAGTTGTTTTCTTGAATATAAAGCGCAATTAAAGAAGAAAATTAAAATTTAAAAAAATCGACAATTCTCGTGAACGCGGACCCATCAGATTTTACCATTTGCAGCAAGTTTCTTTCTGCTGTGATAACCCTGCTTTTCTATGACATAGAAGTTACAAAATCTCTTGGGAACATGTTTTCTAGTTGTTTTCTTGAATATAAAGCGCAATTAAAGAAGAAAATTAAAATTTAAAAAAATCGACAATTCTCGTGTACGCTGACCCATCAGATTTTGCCATTTTCAGCAAGTTTCTTTCTGCTGTGATAACCCTGTATTTCTATGACATAGAAGTTACAAAATCAGTTAGGAACTTGTTTTAATAGTTGTTTACTTGAATATAATTCCTTATTAAAGAAGAAAAGTAAACTTTAAAAAAATCGACAATTCTCGTGAACGCGGACCCATCAGATTTTGCCATTTGCAGCAAGTTTCTTTCTGCTGTGATAACCCTGGTTTTCTATGACATAGAAATTATGAAATCTGTTGGGAACATGTTTCCTAGTTGTTTTCTTAAATATAAAGCGCAGTTAAAGAAGAAAATTAAAATTTAAAAAAATCGACAATTCTCGTGGACGCGGCCCCATCAGATTTGGCCATTTTCAGCAAGTTTCTTTCTGCTGTGATAACCCTGGTTTTCTATGACATAGAAGTTACAAAATCTGTTGGGAACATGTTTCCTAGTTGTTTTCTTGAATATAAAGCGCAATTAAAGAAGAAAATTAAAATTTTAAAAAATCGACAATTCTCGTGTACGCGGACCCATCAGATTTTGCCATTTTCAGCAAGTTTCTTTCTGCTGTGATTACCCTGGTTTTCTTTGACATAGGAGTTACAAAATCTGTTGGGAACATGTTTCCTAGCTGTTTTCTTGAATATAAAGCCGTTTTAAGACGAAAATTAAAATTTCAAAAAATCGACAATTCTCGTGTACGCGGACCCATCAGATTTTGCCATTTTCAGCAAGTTTCTTATTGCTGTGATAACCCTGGATTTCTATGACATAGAAGTTACAAAATCAGTTAGGAACTTGTTTTCATAGTTGTTTACTTGAATATAATTCCTTATTAAAGAAGAAAAGTAAACTTTAAAAAAATCGACAATTCTCGTGAACGCGGACCCATCAGATTTTGCCATTTGCAGCAAGTTTCTTTCTGCTGTGATAACCCTGGTTTTCTATGACATAGAAATTATGAAATCTGTTGGGAACATGTTTCCTAGTTGTTTTCTTAAATATAAAGCGCAGTTAAAGAAGAAAATTAAAATTTAAAAAAATCGACAATTCTCGTGTACGCGGACCCATCAGATTTTGCCATTTTCAGCAAGTTTCTTTCTGCTGTGATAACCCTGGTTTTCTATGACATAGAAGTTACAAAATCTGTTGGGAACATGTTTCCTAGTTGTTTTCTTGAATATAAAGCGCAATTAAAGAAGAAAATTAAAATTTTAAAAAATCGACTATTCTCGTGAACGCGGACACATCAGATTTTGCCATTTTCAGCAAGTTTCTTTCTGCTGTGATAACCCTGGTTTTCTATGACATAGAAGTTACAAAATCTGTTGGGAACATGTTTCCTAGCTGTTTTCTTGAATATAAAGCGCAATTAAAGAAGAAAATTAAAATTTAAAAAAATCGACAATTCTCGTGTACGCGGACCCATCAGATTTTGCCATTTTCAGCAAGTTTCTTTCTGCTGTGATAACCCTGGTTTTCTATGACATAGAAGTTACAAAATCTGTTGGGAACATGTTTCCTAGCTGTTTTCTTGAATATGAAGCCGTTTTAAAGACGAAAATTAAAATTTCAAAAAATCGACAATTCTCGTGTACGCGGACCCATCAGATTTTACCATTTTCAGCAAGTTTCTTATTGCTGTGATAACCCTGGATTTCTATGACATAGAAGTTACAAAATCAGTTAGGAACTTGTTTTCATAGTTGTTTACTTGAATATAATGCCTTATTAAAGAAGAAAAGTTAACTTTTAAAAAATCGACAATTCTCGTGAACGCGGACCCATCAGATTTTGCCATTTGCAGCAAGTTTCTTTCTGCTGTGATAACCCTGGTTTTCTATGACATAGAAATTATGAAATCTGTTGAGAACATGTTTCCTAGTTGTTTTCTTGAATATAAAGCGCAATTAAAGAAGAAAATTAAAATTTCAAAAAATCGACAATTCTCGTGTACGCGGACCCATCAGATTTTGCCATTTTCAGCAAGTTTCTTTCTGCTGTTATAACCCTGGTTTTCTATGACATAGAAGTTACAAAATCTGTTGGGAACATGTTTCCTAGCTGTTTTCTTGAATATAAAGCCGTTTTAAAGACGAAAATTAAAATTTCAAAAAATCGACAATTCTCGTGGACGCGGACCCATCAGATTTGGCCATTTTCAGCAAGTTTCTTTCTGCTGTGATAACCCTGGTTTTCTATGACATAGAAGTTACAAAATCTCTTGGGAACATGTTTTCTAGTTGTTTTCTTGAATATAAAGCGCAATTAAAGAAGAAAATTAAAATTTAAAAAAATCGACAATTCTCGTGTACGCTGACCCATCAGATTTTGCCATTTTCAGCAAGTTTCTTTCTGCTGTGATAACCCTGGATTTCTATGACATAGAAGTTGCAAAATCTGTTAGGAACTTGTTTTCATAGTTGTTTACTTGAATATAATTCCTTATTAAAGAAGAAAAGTAAACTTTAAAAAAATCGAAAAATCTTCGTTAACGCGGACCCATCAGATTTTGCCATTTGCAGCAAGTTTCTTTCTGCTGTGATAACCCTGGTTTTCTATGACATAGAAATTATGAAATCTGTTGGGAACATGTTTCCTAGTTGTTTTCTTGAATATAAAGCGCAATTAAAGAAGAAAATTAAAATTTCAAAAAATCGACAATTCTCGTGTACGCGGACCCATCAGATTTTTCCATTTTCAGCAAGTTTCTTTCTGCTGTGATAACCCTGGTTTTCTATGACATAGAAGTTACAAAATCTGTTGGGAACATGTTTCCTAGTTGTTTTCTTGAATATAAAGCGCAATTAAAGAAGAAAATTAAAATTTTAAAAAATCGACAATTCTCGTGTACGCGGACCCATCAGATTTTGCCATTTTCAGCAAGTTTCTTTCTGCTGTGATTACCCTGGTTTTCTTTGACATAGGAGTTACAAAATCTGTTGGGAACATGTTTCCTAGCTGTTTTCTTGAATATAAAGCCGTTTTAAGACGAAAATTAAAATTTCAAAAAATCGACAATTCTCGTGTACGCGGACCCATCAGATTTTGCCATTTTCAGCAAGTTTCTTATTGCTGTGATAACCCTGGATTTCTATGACATAGAAGTTACAAAATCAGTTAGGAACATGTTTCCTAGTTGTTTACTTTAATATAATGCCTTATTAAAGAAGAAAAGTAAACTTTTAAAAAATCGACAATTCTCGTGAACGCGGACCCATCAGATTTTTCCATTTTCAGCAAGTTTCTTTCTGCTGTGATAACCCTGGTTTTCTATGACATAGAAATTATGAAATCTGTTGGGAACATGTTTTCTAGTTGTTTTCTTGAATATAAAGCGCAATTAAAGAAGAAAATTAAAATTTTAAAAAATCGACAATTCTCGTGTACGCTGACCCATCAGATTTTGCCTTTTCAGCAAGTTTCTTTCTGCTGTTATAACTCAGGTTTTCTATGACATAGAAGTTACAAAATCTGTTGGGAACATGTTTCCTAGCTGTTTTCTTGAATATAAAGCCGTTTTAAAGACGAAAATTAAAATTTCAAAAAATCGACAATTCTCGTGTACGCGGACTCATCAGATTTTGCCATTTTCAGCAAGTTTCTTTCTGCTGTGATAACCCTGGTTTTCTATGACATAGAAGTTACAAAATCTGTTGGGAACATGTTTCCTAGCTGTTTTCTTGAATATAAAGCCGTTTTAAAGACGAAAATTAAAATTTAAAAAAATCGACAATTCTTGTGTACGCAGGCCCATCAGATTTTGCCATTTTCAGCAAGTTTCTTTCTGCTGTGATAACCCTGGATTTCTATGACATAGAAGTTACAAAATCAGTTAGGAACTTGTTTTCATAGTTGTTTACTTGAATATAATGCCTTATTAAAGAAGAAAAGTTAACTTTTAAAAAATCGACAATTCTCGTGAACGCGGACCCATCAGATTTTGCCATTTGCAGCAAGTTTCTTTCTGCTGTGATAACCCTGGTTTTCTATGACATAGAAATTATGAAATCTGTTGAGAACATGTTTCCTAGTTGTTTTCTTGAATATAAAGCGCAATTAAAGAAGAAAATTAAAATTTCAAAAAATCGACAATTCTCGTGTACGCGGACCCATCAGATTTTGCCATTTTCAGCAAGTTTCTTTCTGCTGTTATAACCCTGGTTTTCTATGACATAGAAGTTACAAAATCTGTTGGGAACATGTTTCCTAGCTGTTTTCTTGAATATAAAGCCGTTTTAAAGACGAAAATTGAAATTTCAAAAAATCGACAATTCTCGTGGACGCGGACCCATCAGATTTGGCCATTTTCAGCAAGTTTCTTTCTGCTGTTATAACCCTGGTTTTCTATGACATAGAAGTTACAAAATCTCTTGGGAACATGTTTTCTAGTTGTTTTCTTGAATATAAAGCGCAATTAAAGAAGAAAATTAAAATTTAAAAAAATCGACAATTCTCGTGTACGCTGACCCATCAGATTTTGCCATTTTCAGCAAGTTTCTTTCTGCTGTGATAACCCTGGATTTCTATGACATAGAAGTTGCAAAATCAGTTAGGAACTGGTTTTCATAGTTGTTTACTTGAATATAATTCCTTATTAAAGAAGAAAAGTAAACTTTAAAAAAATCGAAAAATCTTCGTTAACGCGGACCCATCAGATTTTGCCATTTGCAGCAAGTTTCTTTCTGCTGTGATAACCCTGGTTTTCTATGACATAGAAATTATGAAATCTGTTGGGGACATGTTTCCTAGTTGTTTTCTTGAATATAAAGCGCAATTAAAGAAGAAAATTAAAATTTCAAAAAATCGACAATTCTCGTGTACGCGGACCCATCAGATTTTGCCATTTTCAGCAAGTTTCTTTCTGCTGTGATAACCCTGGTTTTCTATGACATAGAAGGTACAAAATCTCTTGGAAACATGTTTCCTAGTTGTTTTCTTGAATATAAAGCGCAATTAAAGAAGAAAATTAAAATTTTAAAAAATCGACAATTCTCGTGTACACGGACCCATCAGATTTTGCCATTTTCAGCAAGTTTCTTTCTGCTGTGATAACTCTAGTTTTCTATGACATAGAAGTTACAAAATCTGTTGGGAACATGTTTCCTAGTTGTTTTCTTGAATATAAAGCGCAATTAAAGAAGAAAATTAAAATTTTAAAAAATCGACAATTCTCGTGTACGCGGACCCATCAGATTTGGCCATTTTCAGCAAGTTTCTTTCTGCTGTGATAACTTTGGTTTTCTATGACATAGAAGTTACAAAATCTGTTGGGAACATGTTTCCTAGTTGTTTTCTTGAATATAAAGCGCAATTAAAGAAGAAAATTAAAATTTTAAAAAATCGACTATTCTCGTGAACGCGGACACATCAGATTTTGCCATTTTCAGCAAGTTTCTTTCTGCTGTGATAACCCTGGTTTTCTATGACATAGAAGTTACAAAATATGTTGGGAACATGTTTCCTAGCTGTTTTCTTGAATATAAAGCCGTTTTAAAGACGAAAATTAAAATTTCAAAAAATCGACAATTCTCGTGTACGCGGACTCATCAGATTTTGCCATTTTCAGCCAGTTTCTTTCTGCTGTGATAACCCAGGTTTTCTATGACATAGAAGGTACAAAATCTCTTGGAAACATGTTTCCTAGTTGTTTTCTTGAATATAAAGCGCAATTCAAGAAGAAAATTAAAATTTAAAAAAATCGACAATTCTCGTGTACACGGACCCATCAGATTTTGCCATTTTCAGCAAGTTTCTTTCTGCTGTGATAACTCTAGTTTTCTATGACATAGAAGTTACAAAATCTGTTGGGAACATGTTTCCTAGTTGTTTTCTTGAATATAAAGCGCAATTAAAGAAGAAAATTAAAATTTTAAAAAATCGACAATTCTCGTGTACGCGGACCCATCAGATTTTGCCATTTTCAGCAAGTTTCTTTCTGCTGTGATAACCCTGGATTTCTATGACATAGAAGTTACAAAATCAGTTAGGAACTTGTTTTCATAGTTGTTTACTTGAATATAATGCCTTATTAAAGAAGAAAAGTTAACTTTTAAAAAATCGACAATTCTCGTGAACGCGGACCCATCAGATTTTGCCATTTGCAGCAAGTTTCTTTCTGCTGTGATAACCCTGGTTTTCTATGACATAGAAATTATGAAATCTGTTGAGAACATGTTTCCTAGTTGTTTTCTTGAATATAAAGCGCAATTAAAGAAGAAAATTAAAATTTCAAAAAATCGACAATTCTCGTGTACGCGGACCCATCAGATTTTGCCATTTTCAGCAAGTTTCTTTCTGCTGTTATAACCCTGGTTTTCTATGACATAGAAGTTACAAAATCTGTTGGGAACATGTTTCCTAGCTGTTTTCTTGAATATAAAGCCGTTTTAAAGACGAAAATTAAAATTTCAAAAAATCGACAATTCTCGTGGACGCGGACCCATCAGATTTGGCCATTTTCAGCAAGTTTCTTTCTGCTGTGATAACCCTGGTTTTCTATGACATAGAAGTTACAAAATCTCTTGGGAACATGTTTTCTAGTTGTTTTCTTGAATATAAAGCGCAATTAAAGAAGAAAATTAAAATTTAAAAAAATCGACAATTCATGTGTACGCTGACCCATCAGATTTTGCCATTTTCAGCAAGTTTCTTTCTGCTGTGATAACCCTGGATTTCTATGACATAGAAGTTGCAAAATCAGTTAGGAACTTGTTTTCATAGTTGTTTACTTGAATATAATTCCTTATTAAAGAAGAAAAGTAAACTTTAAAAAAATCGAAAAATCTTCGTTAACGCGGACCCATCAGATTTTGCCATTTGCAGCAAGTTTCTTTCTGCTGTGATAACCCTGGTTTTCTATGACATAGAAATTATGAAATCTGTTGGGGACATGTTTCCTAGTTGTTTTCTTGAATATAAAGCGCAATTAAAGAAGAAAATTAAAATTTCAAAAAATCGACAATTCTCGTGTACGCGGACCCATCAGATTTTGCCATTTTCAGCAAGTTTCTTTCTGCTGTGATAACCCTGGTTTTCTATGACATAGAAGGTACAAAATCTCTTGGAAACATGTTTCCTAGTTGTTTTCTTGAATATAAAGCGCAATTAAAGAAGAAAATTAAAATTTCAAAAAATCGACAATTCTCGTGTACGCGTACCCATCAGATTTTGCCATTTTCAGCAAGTTTCTTTCTGCTGTGATAACCCTGGTTTTCTATGACATAGAAGTTACAAAATCTCTTGGGAACATGTTTCCTAGCTGTTTTCTTGAATATAAAGCAGTTTTAAAGACGAAAATTAAAATTTCAAAAAATCGACAATTCTTGTGTACGCAGGCCCATCAGATTTTGCTATTTTCAGCAAGTTTCTTTCTGCTGTGATAACCCTGGATTTCTATGACATAGAAGTTACAAAATCAGTTAGGAACTTGTTTTCATAGTTGTTTACTTGAATATAATGCCTTATTAAAGAAGAAAAGTTAACTTTTAAAAAATCGACAATTCTCGTGAACGCGGACCCATCAGATTTTGCCATTTTCAGCAAGTTTCTTTCTGCTGTGATAACCCTGCTTTTCTATGACATAGAAGTTACAAAATCTGTTGGGAACATGTTTCCTAGCTGTTTTCTTGAATATAAAGCCGTTTTAAAGACGAAAATTAAAATTTCAAAAAATCGACAATTCTTGTGTACGCAGGCCCATCAGATTTTGCTATTTTCAGCAAGTTTCTTTCTGCTGTGATAACCCTGGATTTCTATGACATAGCAGTTACAAAATCAGTTAGGAACTTGTTTTCATAGTTGTTTACTTGAATATAATGCCTTATTAAAGAAGAAAAGTTAACTTTTAAAAAATCGACAATTCTCGTGAACGCGGACCCATCAGATTTTGCCATTTGCAGCAAGTTTCTTTCTGCTGTGATAACCCTGGTTTTCTATGACATAGAAATTATGAAATCTGTTGGGAACATGTTTCCTAGTTGTTTTCTTGAATATAAAGCGCAATTAAAGAAGAAAATTAAAATTTCAAAAAATCGACAATTCTCGTGTACGCGGACCCATCAGATTTTGCCATTTTCAGCAAGTTTCTTTCTGCTGTGATAACCCTGGTTTTCTATGACATAGAAGTTACAAAATCTGTTGGGAACATGTTTCCTAGCTGTTTACTTGAATATAAAGCCGTTTTAAAGACGAAAATTAAAATTTCAAAAAATCGACAATTCTCGTGGACGCGGACCCATCAGATTTGGCCATTTTCAGCAAGTTTCTTTCTGCTGTGATAACCCTGGTTTTCTATGACATAGAAGTTACAAAATCTCTTGGGAACATGTTTTCTAGTTGTTTTCTTGAATATAAAGCGCAATTAAAGAAGAAAATTAAAATTTTAAAAAATCGACAATTCTCGTGTACGCTGACCCATCAGATTTTGCCATTTTCAGCAAGTTTCTTTCTGCTGTGATAACCCTGGATTTCTATGACATAGAAGTTACAAAATCAGTTAGGAACTTGTTTTCATAGTTGTTTACTTGAATATAATTCCTTATTAAAGAAGAAAAGTAAACTTTAAAAAAATCGACAATTCTCGTGAACGCGGACCCATCAGATTTTGCCATTTGCAGCAAGTTTCTTTCTGCTGTGATAACCCTGGTTTTCTATGACATAGAAATTATGAAATCTGTTGGGAACATGTTTCCTAGTTGTTTTCTTGAATATAAAGCGCAATTAAAGAAGAAAATTAAAATTTCAAAAAATCGACAATTCTCGTGTACGCGGACCCATCAGATTTTGCCATTTTCATCAAGTTTCTTTCTGCTGTGATAACCCTGGTTTTCTATGACATAGAAGGTACAAAATCTCTTGGAAACATGTTTCCTAGTTGTTTTCCTGAATATAAAGCGCAATTCAAGAAGAAAATTAAAATTTCAAAAAATCGACAATTCTCGTGTACGCGGACCCATCAGATTTTGCCATTTTCAGCAAGTTACTTTCTGCTGTGATAACTCTGGTTTACTATGACATAGAAGTTACAAAATCTGTTGGGAACATGTTTCCTAGTTGTTTTCTTGAATATAAAGCGCAATTAAAGAAGAAAATTAAAATTTTAAAAAATCGACTATTCTCGTGAACGCGGACACATCAGATTTTGCCATTTTCAGCAAGTTTCTTTCTGCTGTGATAACCCTGGTTTTCTATGACATAGAAGTTACAAAATCTCTTGGGAACATGTTTCCTAGCTGTTTTCTTGAATATAAAGCAGTTTTAAAGACGAAAATTAAAATTTCAAAAAATCGACAATTCTTGTGTACGCAGGCCCATCAGATTTTGCTATTTTCAGCAAGTTTCTTTCTGCTGTGATAACCCTGGATTTCTATGACATAGAAGTTACAAAATCAGTTAGGAACTTGTTTTCATAGTTGTTTACTTGAATATAATGCCTTATTAAAGAAGAAAAGTTAACTTTTAAAAAATCGACAATTCTCGTGAACGCGGACCCATCAGATTTTGCCATTTGCAGCAAGTTTCTTTCTGCTGTGATAACCCTGGTTTTCTATGACATAGAAATTATGAAATCTGTTGGGAACATGTTTCCTAGTTGTTTTCTTGAATATAAAGCGCAATTAAAGAAAAAAATTAAAATTTCAAAAAATCGACAATTCTCGTGTACGCGGACCCATCAGATTTTGCCATTTGCAGCAAGTTTCTTTCTGCTGTGATAACCCTGGTTTTCTATGACATAGAAATTATGAAATCTGTTGGGAACATGTTTCCTAGTTGTTTTCTTGAATATAAAGCGCAATTAAAGAAGAAAATTAAAATTTTAAAAAATCGACAATTCTCGTGAACGCGGACCCATCAGATTTTACCATTTGCAGCAAGTTTCTTTCTGCTGTGATAACCCTGCTTTTCTATGACATAGAAGTTACAAAATCTCTTGGGAACATGTTTTCTAGTTGTTTTCTTGAATATAAAGCGCAATTAAAGAAGAAAATTAAAATTTTAAAAAATCGACAATTCTCGTGTACGCTGACCCATCAGATTTTGCTATTTTCAGCAAGTTTCTTTCTGCTGTGATAACCCAGGTTTTCTATGACATAGAAGTTACAAAATCTGTTGGGAACAGTTTTCCTAGCTGTTTTCTTGAATATAAAGCCGTTTTAAAGACGAAAATTAAAATTTCAAAAAATCGACAATTCTCGTGTACGCGGACCCATCAGATTTTGCCATTTGCAGCAAGTTTCTTTCTGCTGTGATAACCCTAGTTTTCTATGACATAGAAATTATGAAATCTGTTGGGAACATGTTTCCTAGTTGTTTTCTTGAATATAAAGCGCAATTAAAGAAGAAAATTAAAATTTCAAAAAATCGACAATTCTCGTGTACGCGGACCCATCAGATTTTGCCATTTTCATCAAGTTTCTTTCTGCTGTGATAACCCTGGTTTTCTATGACATAGAAGGTACAAAATCTCTTGGAAACATGTTTCCTAGTTGTTTTCCTGAATATAAAGCGCAATTCAAGAAGAAAATTAAAATTTCAAAAAATCGACAATTCTCGTGTACGCGGACCCATCAGATTTTGCCATTTTCAGCAAGTTACTTTCTGCTGTGATAACTCTGGTTTTCTATGACATAGAAGTTACAAAATCTGTTGGGAACATGTTTCCTAGTTGTTTTCTTGAATATAAAGCGCAATTAAAGAAGAAAATTAAAATTTTAAAAAATCGACTATTCTCGTGAACGCGGACACATCAGATTTTGCCATTTTCAGCAAGTTTCTTTCTGCTGTGATAACCCTGGTTTTCTATGACATAGAAGTTACAAAATCTGTTGGGAACATGTTTCCTAGCTGTTTTCTTGAATATAAAGCCGTTTTAAAGACGAAAATTAAAATTTCAAAAAATCGACAATTCTCGTGTACGCGGACCCATCAGATTTTGCCATTTGCAGCAAGTTTCTTTCTGCTGTGATAACCCTGGTTTTCTATGACATAGAAGTTACAAAATCTGTTGGGAACAGTTTTCCTAGCTGTTTTCTTGAATATAAAGCCGTTTTAAAGACGAAAATTAAAATTTCAAAAAATCGACAATTCTCGTGTACGCGGACCCATCAGATTTTGCCATTTGCAGCAAGTTTCTTTCTGCTGTGATAACCCTAGTTTTCTATGACATAGAAATTATGAAATCTGTTGGGAACATGTTTCCTAGTTGTTTTCTTGAATATAAAGCGCAATTAAAGAAGAAAATTAAAATTTCAAAAAATCGACAATTCTCGTGTACGCGGACCCATCAGATTTTGCCATTTTCATCAAGTTTCTTTCTGCTGTGATAACCCTGGTTTTCTATGACATAGAAGGTACAAAATCTCTTGGAAACATGTTTCCTAGTTGTTTTTCTGAATATAAAGCGCAATTCAAGAAGAAAATTAAAATTTCAAAAAATCGACAATTCTCGTGTACGCGGACCCATCAGATTTTGCCATTTTCAGCAAGTTACTTTCTGCTGTGATAACTCTGGTTTTCTATGACATAGAAGTTACAAAATCTGTTGGGAACATGTTTCCTAGTTGTTTTCTTGAATATAAAGCGCAATTAAAGAAGAAAATTAAAATTTTAAAAAATCGACTATTCTCGTGAACGCGGACACATCAGATTTTGCCATTTTCAGCAAGTTTCTTTCTGCTGTGATAACCCTGGTTTTCTATGACATAGAAGTTACAAAATCTCTTGGGAACATGTTTCCTAGCTGTTTTCTTGAATATAAAGCCGTTTTAAAGACGAAAATTAAAATTTCAAAAAATCGACAATTCTCGTGTACGCGGACCCATCAGATTTTGCCATTTGCAGCAAGTTTCTTTCTGCTGTGATAACCCTGGTTTTCTATGACATAGAAATTATGAAATCTGTTGGGAACATGTTTCCTAGTTGTTTTCTTGAATATAAAGCGCAATTAAAGAAGAAAATTAAAATTTTAAAAAATCGACAATTCTCGTGAACGCGGACCCATCAGATTTTACCATTTGCAGCAAGTTTCTTTCTGCTGTGATAACCCTGCTTTTCTATGACATAGAAGTTACAAAATCTCTTGGGAACATGTTTTCTAGTTGTTTTCTTGAATATAAAGCGCAATTAAAGAAGAAAATTAAAATTTAAAAAAATCGACAATTCTCGTGTACGCTGACCCATCAGATTTTGCCATTTTCAGCAAGTTTCTTTCTGCTGTGATAACCCAGGTTTTCTATGACATAGAAGTTACAAAATCTGTTGGGAACAGTTTTCCTAGCTGTTTTCTTGAATATAAAGCCGTTTTAAAGACGAAAATTAAAATTTCAAAAAATCGACAATTCTCGTGTACGCGGACCCATCAGATTTTGCCATTTGCAGCAAGTTTCTTTCTGCTGTGATAACCCTAGTTTTCTATGACATAGAAATTATGAAATCTGTTGGGAACATGTTTCCTAGTTGTTTTCTTGAATATAAAGCGCAATTAAAGAAGAAAATTAAAATTTCAAAAAATCGACAATTCTCGTGTACGCGTACCCATCAGATTTTGCCATTTTCAGCAAGTTTCTTTCTGCTGTGATAACCCTGGTTTTCTATGACATAGAAGGTACAAAATCTCTTGGAAACATGTTTCCTAGCTGTTTTCTTGAATATAAAGCCGTTTTAAAGACAAAAATTAAAATTTCAAAAAATCGACAATTCTTGTGTACGCAGGCCCATCAGATTTTGCTATTTTCAGCAAGTTTCTTTCTGCTGTGATAACCCTGGATTTCTATGACATAGCAGTTACAAAATCAGTTAGGAACTTGTTTTCATAGTTGTTTACTTGAATATAATGCCTTATTAAAGAAGAAAAGTTAACTTTTAAAAAATCGACAATTCTCGTGAACGCGGACCCATCAGATTTTACCATTTGCAGCAAGTTTCTTTCTGCTGTGATAACCCTGCTTTTCTATGACATAGAAGTTACAAAATCTCTTGGGAACATGTTTTCTAGTTGTTTTCTTGAATATAAAGCGCAATTAAAGAAGAAAATTAAAATTTTAAAAAATCGACAATTCTCGTGTACGCTGACCCATCAGATTTTGCCATTTTCAGCAAGTTTCTTTCTGCTGTGATAACCCAGGTTTTCTATGACATAGAAGTTACAAAATCTGTTGGGAACAGTTTTCCTAGCTGTTTTCTTGAATATAAAGCCGTTTTAAAGACGAAAATTAAAATTTCAAAAAATCGACAATTCTCGTGTACGCGGACCCATCAGATTTTGCCATTTGCAGCAAGTTTCTTTCTGCTGTGATAACCCTAGTTTTCTATGACATAGAAATTATGAAATCTGTTGGGAACATGTTTCCTAGTTGTTTTCTTGAATATAAAGCGCAATTAAAGAAGAAAATTAAAATTTCAAAAAATCGACAATTCTCGTGTACGCGTACCCATCAGATTTTGCCATTTTCAGCAAGTTTCTTTCTGCTGTGATAACCCTGGTTTTCTATGACATAGAAGGTACAAAATCTCTTGGAAACATGTTTCCTAGTTGTTTTCTTGACTATAAAGCGCAATTCAAGAAGAAAATTAAAATTTTAAAAAATCGACAATTCTCGTGTACGCGGACCCATCAGATTTTGCCATTTTCCGCAAGTTACTTTCTGCTGTGATAACTCTGGTTTTCTATGACATAGAAGTTACAAAATCTGTTGGGAACATGTTTCCTAGTTGTTTTCTTGAATATAAAGCGCAATTAAAGAAGAAAATTAAAATTTTAAAAAATCGACTATTCTCGTGAACGCGGACACATCAGATTTTGCCATTTTCAGCAAGTTTCTTTCTGCTGTGATAACCCTGCTTTTCTATGACATAGAAGTTACAAAATCTGTTGGGAACATGTTTCCTAGCTGTTTTCTTGAATATAAAGCCGTTTTAAAGACAAAAATTAAAATTTCAAAAAATCGACAATTCTTGTGTACGCAGGCCCATCAGATTTTGCTATTTTCAGCAAGTTTCTTTCTTCTGTGATAACCCTGGATTTCTATGACATAGCAGTTACAAAATCAGTTAGGAACTTGTTTTCATAGTTGTTTACTTGAATATAATGCCTTATTAAAGAAGAAAAGTTAACTTTTAAAAAATCGACAATTCTCGTGAACGCGGACCCATCAGATTTTGCCATTTGCAGCAAGTTTCTTTCTGCTGTGATAACCCTGGTTTTCTATGACATAGAAATTATGAAATCTGTTGGGAACATGTTTCCTAGTTGTTTTCTTGAATATAAAGCGCAATTAAAGAAGAAAATTAAAATTTCAAAAAATCGACAATTCTCGTGTACGCGGACCCATCAGATTTTGCCATTTTCAGCAAGTTTCTTTCTGCTGTGATAACCCTGGTTTTCTATGACATAGAAGTTACAAAATCTGTTGGGAACATGTTTCCTAGCTGTTTTCTTGAATATAAAGCCGTTTTAAAGACGAAAATTAAAATTTCAAAAAATCGACAATTCTCGTGGACGCGGACCCATCAGATTTGGCCATTTTCAGCAAGTTTCTTTCTGCTGTGATAACCCTGGTTTTCTATGACATAGAAGTTACAAAATCTCTTGGGAACATGTTTTCTAGTGGTTTCTTGAATATAAAGCGCAATTAAAGAAGAAAATTAAAATTTAAAAAAATCGACAATTCTCGTGTACGCTGACCCATCAGATTTTGCCATTTTCAGCAAGTTTCTTTCTGCTGTGATAACCCTGGATTTCTATGACATAGAAGTTACAAAATCAGTTAGGAACTTGTTTTCATAGTTGTTTACTTGAATATAATTCCTTATTACAGGAGAAAAGTAAACTTTAAAAAAATCGACAATTCTCGTGAACGCGGACCCATCAGATTTTGCCATTTTCATCAAGTTTCTTTCTGCTGTGATAACCCTGGTTTTCTATGACATAGAAGGTACAAAATCTCTTAGAAACAGGTTTCCTACTTGTTTTCCTGAATATAAAGCGCAATTTAAGAAGAAAATTAAAATTTCAAAAAATCGACAATTCTCGTGTACGCGGACCCATCAGATTTTGCCATTTTCAGCAAGTTACTTTCTGCTGTGATAACTCTGGTTTTCTATGACATAGAAGTTACAAAATCTGTTGGGAACATGTTTCCTAGTTGTTTTCTTGAATATAAAGCGCAATTAAAGAAGAAAATTAAAATTTTAAAAAATCGACTATTCTCGTGAACGCGGACACATCAGATTTTGCCATTTTCAGCAAGTTTCTTTCTGCTGTGATAACCCTGGTTTTCTATGACATAGAAGTTACAAAATCTGTTGGGAACATGTTTCCTAGCTGTTTTCTTGAATATAAAGCCGTTTTAAAGACGAAAATTAAAATTTCAAAAAATCGACAATTATTGTGTACGCAGGCCCATCAGATTTTGCTATTTTCAGCAAGTTTCTTTCTGCTGTGATAACCCTGGATTTCTATGACATAGAAGTTACAAAATCAGTTAGGAACTTGTTTTCATAGTTGTTAACTTGAATATAATGCCTTATTAAAGAAGAAAAGTTAACTTTTAAAAAATCGACAATTCTCGTGAACGCGGACCCATCAGATTTTGCCATTTGCAGCAAGTTTCTTTCTGCTGTGATAACCCTGGTTTTCTATGACATAGAAATTATGAAATCTGTTGGGAACATGTTTCCTAGTTGTTTTCTTGAATATAAAGCGCAATTAAAGAAGAAAATTAAAATTTCAAAAAATCGACAATTCTCGTGTATGCGGACCCATCAGATTTTGCCATTTTCAGCAAGTTTCTTTCTGCTGTGATAACTCTGGTTTTCTATGACATAGAAGTTACAAAATCTGTTGGGACCATGTTTCCTAGTTGTTTTCTTGAATATAAAGCGCAATTAAAGAAGAAAATTAAAATTTTAAAAAATCGACAATTCTCGTGTACGCTGACCCATCAGATTTTGCCATTTTCAGCAAGTTTCTTTCTGCTGTGATAACCCTGGATTTCTATGACATAGAAGTTACAAAATCAGTTAGGAACTTGTTTTCATAGTTGTTTACTTGAATATAATTCCTTATTAAAGAAGAAAAGTAAACTTTAAAAAAATCGACAATTCTCGTGAACGCGGACCCATCAGATTTTGCCATTTGCAGCAAGTTTCTTTCTGCTGTGATAACCCTGGTTTTCTATGACATAGAAATTATAAAATCTGTTGGGAACATGTTTCCTAGTTGTTTTCTTTAATATAAAGCGCAATTAAAGAAGAAAATTAAAATTTAAAAAAATCGACAATTCTCGTGTACGCGGACCCATCAGATTTTGCCATTTTCAGCAAGTTTCTTTCTGCTGTGATAACCCTGGTTTTCTATGACATAGAAGGTACAAAATCTCTTGGAAACATGTTTCCTAGTTGTTTTCTTGAATATTAAGCGCAATTAAAGAAGAAAATTAAAATTTTAAAAAATCGACAATTCTCGTGTACGCGGACCCATCAGATTTGGCCATTTTCAGCAAGTTTCTTTCTGCTGTGATAACTCTGGTTTTCTATGACATAGAAGTTACAAAATCTGTTGGGAACATGTTTCCTAGTTGTTTTCTTGAATATAAAGCGCAATTAAAGAAGAAAATTAAAATTTTTAAAAATCGACTATTCTCGTGAACGCGGACACATCAGATTTTGCCATTTTCAGCAAGTTTCTTTCTGCTGTGATAACCCTGGTTTTCTATGACATAGAAGGTACAAAATCTCTTGGAAACATGTTTCCTAGTTGTTTTCTTGAATATAAAGCGCAATTAAAGAAGAAAATTAAAATTTTAAAAAATCGACAATTCTCGTGTATGCGGACCCATCAGATTTTGCCATTTTCAGCAAGTTTCTTTCTGCTGTGATAACTCTGGTTTTCTATGACATAGAAGTTACAAAATCTGTTGGGAACATGTTTCCTAGTTGTTTTCTTGAATATAAAGCGCAATTAAAGAAGAAAATTAAAATTTAAAAAAATCGACAATTCTCGTGAACGCGGACCCATCAGATTTTACCATTTGCAGCAAGTTTCTTTCTGCTGTGATAACCCTGCTTTTCTATGACATAGAAGTTACAAAATCTCTTGGGAACATGTTTTCTAGTTGTTTTCTTGAATATAAAGCGCAATTAAAGAAGAAAATTAAAATTTAAAAAAATCGACAATTCTCGTGTACGCTGACCCATCAGATTTTGCCATTTTCAGCAAGTTTCTTTCTGCTGTGATAACCCTGGATTTCTATGACATAGAAGTTACAAAATCAGTTAGGAACTTGTTTTCATAGTTGTTTACTTGAATATAATTCCTTATTAAAGAAGAAAAGTAAACTTTAAAAAAATCGACAATTCTCGTGAACGCGGACCCATCAGATTTTGCCATTTGCAGCAAGTTTCTTTCTGCTGTGATAACCCTGGTTTTCTATGACATAGAAATTATAAAATCTGTTGGGAACATGTTTCCTAGTTGTTTTCTTTAATATAACGCGCAATTAAAGAAGAAAATTAAAATTTTAAAAAATCGACAATTCTCGTGTACGCGGACCCATCAGATTTTGCCATTTTCAGCAAGTTTCTTTCTGCTGTGATAACCCTGGTTTTCTATGACATAGAAGGTACAAAATCTCTTGGAAACATGTTTCCTTGTTGTTTTCTTGAATATAAAGCGCAATTAAAGAAGAAAATTAAAATTTTAAAAAATCGACAATTCTCGTGTACGCGGACCCATCAGATTTGGCCATTTTCAGCAAGTTTCTTTCTGCTGTGATAACCCTGGTTTTCTCTGACATAGAAGTTACTAAATCTCTTGGGAACATGTTTCCTAGCTGTTTTCTTGAATATAAAGCCGTTTTAAAGACGAAAATTAAAATTTCAAACAATCGACAATTCTCGTGGACGCGGACCCATCAGATTTGGCCATTTTCATCAAGTTTCTTTCTGCTGTGATAACCCTGGTTTTCTATGATATAGAAGGTACAAAATCTCTTGGAAACATGTTTCCTAGTTGTTTTCCTGAATATAAAGCGATATTCAAGAAGAAAATTAAAATTTCAAAAAATCGACAATTCTCGTGTACGCGGACCCATCAGATTTTGCCATTTTCAGCAAGTTACTTTCTGCTGTGATAACTCTGGTTTTCTATGACATAGAAGTTACAAAATCTGTTGGGAACATGTTTCCTAGTTGTTTTCTTGAATATAAAGCGCAATTAAAGAAGAAAATTAAAATTTTAAAAAATCGACTATTCTCGTGAACGCGGACACATCAGATTTTGCCATTTTCAGCAAGTTTCTTTCTGCTGTGATAACCCTGGTTTTCTATGACATAGAAGTTACAAAATCTGTTGGGAACATGTTTCCTAGCTGTTTTCTTGAATATAAAGCCGTTTTAAAGACAAAAATTAAAATTTCAAAAAATCGACAATTCTTGTGTACGCAGGCCCATCAGATTTTGCTATTTTCAGCAAGTTTCTTTCTTCTGTGATAACCCTGGATTTCTATGACATAGCAGTTACAAAATCAGTTAGGAACTTGTTTTCATAGTTGTTTACTTGAATATAATGCCTTATTAAAGAAGAAAAGTTAACTTTTAAAAAATCGACAATTCTCGTGAACGCGGACCCATCAGATTTTGCCATTTGCAGCAAGTTTCTTTCTGCTGTGATAACCCTGGTTTTCTATGACATAGAAATTATGAAATCTGTTGGGAACATGTTTCCTAGTTGTTTTCTTGAATATAAAGCGCAATTAAAGAAGAAAATTAAAATTTCAAAAAATCGACAATTCTCGTGTACGCGGACCCATCAGATTTTGCCATTTTCAGCAAGTTTCTTTCTGCTGTGATAACCCTGGTTTTCTATGACATAGAAGTTACAAAATCTGTTGGGAACATGTTTCCTAGCTGTTTTCTTGAATATAAAGCCGTTTTAAAGACGAAAATTAAAATTTCAAAAAATCGACAATTCTCGTGGACGCGGACCCATCAGATTTGGCCATTTTCAGCAAGTTTCTTTCTGCTGTGATAACCCTGGTTTTCTATGACATAGAAGTTACAAAATCTCTTGGGAACATGTTTTCTAGTTGTTTTCTTGAATATAAAGCGCAATTAAAGAAGAAAATTAAAATTTAAAAAAATCGACAATTCTCGTGTACGCTGACCCATCAGATTTTGCCATTTTCAGCAAGTTTCTTTC
Source organism: Sepiola atlantica (assembly GCA_963556195.1). Taxonomy (NCBI): domain Eukaryota; kingdom Metazoa; phylum Mollusca; class Cephalopoda; order Sepiida; family Sepiolidae; genus Sepiola; species Sepiola atlantica. The sequence continues at coordinate 114,917 of CAUVYP010000234.1, read as the reverse complement.
TGCTGTGATAACCCTGGATTTCTATGACATAGAAGTTACAAAATCAGTTAGGAACTTGTTTTCATAGTTGTTTACTTGAATATAATTCCTTATTACAGGAGAAAAGTAAACTTTAAAAAAATCGACAATTCTCGTGAACGCGGACCCATCAGATTTTGCCATTTGCAGCAAGTTTCTTTCTGCTGTGATAACCCTGGTTTTCTATGACATAGAAATTATGAAATCTGTTGGGAACATGTTTCCTAGTTGTTTTCTTGAATATAAAGCGCAATTAAAGAAGAAAATTAAAATTTCAAAAAATCGACAATTCTCGTGTACGCGGACCCATCAGATTTTGCCATTTTCATCAAGTTTCTTTCTGCTGTGATAACCCTGGTTTTCTATGACATAGAAGGTACAAAATCTCTTGGAAACATGTTTCCTACTTGTTTTCCTGAATATAAAGCGCAATTTAAGAAGAAAATTAAAATTTCAAAAAATCGACAATTCTCGTGTACGCGGACCCATCAGATTTTGCCATTTTCAGCAAGTTACTTTCTGCTGTGATAACTCTGGTTTTCTATGACATAGAAGTTACAAAATCTGTTGGGAACATGTTTCCTAGTTGTTTTCTTGAATATAAAGCGCAATTAAAGAAGAAAATTAAAATTTTAAAAAATCGACTATTCTCGTGAACGCGGACACATCAGATTTTGCCATTTTCAGCAAGTTTCTTTCTGCTGTGATAACCCTGGTTTTCTATGACATAGAAGTTACAAAATCTGTTGGGAACATGTTTCCTAGCTGTTTTCTTGAATATAAAGCCGTTTTAAAGACGAAAATTAAAATTTCAAAAAATCGACAATTATTGTGTACGCAGGCCCATCAGATTTTGCTATTTTCAGCAAGTTTCTTTCTGCTGTGATAACCCTGGATTTCTATGACATAGAAGTTACAAAATCAGTTAGGAACTTGTTTTCATAGTTGTTAACTTGAATATAATGCCTTATTAAAGAAGAAAAGTTAACTTTTAAAAAATCGACAATTCTCGTGAACGCGGACCCATCAGATTTTGCCATTTGCAGCAAGTTTCTTTCTGCTGTGATAACCCTGGTTTTCTATGACATAGAAATTATGAAATCTGTTGGGAACATGTTTCCTAGTTGTTTTCTTGAATATAAAGCGCAATTAAAGAAGAAAATTAAAATTTCAAAAAATCGACAATTCTCGTGTATGCGGACCCATCAGATTTTGCCATTTTCAGCAAGTTTCTTTCTGCTGTGATAACTCTGGTTTTCTATGACATAGAAGTTACAAAATCTGTTGGGACCATGTTTCCTAGTTGTTTTCTTGAATATAAAGCGCAATTAAAGAAGAAAATTAAAATTTAAAAAAATCGACAATTCTCGTGTACGCTGACCCATCAGATTTTGCCATTTTCAGCAAGTTTCTTTCTGCTGTGATAACCCTGGATTTCTATGACATAGAAGTTACAAAATCAGTTAGGAACTTGTTTTCATAGTTGTTTACTTGAATATAATTCCTTATTAAAGAAGAAAAGTAAACTTTAAAAAAATCGACAATTCTCGTGAACGCGGACCCATCAGATTTTGCCATTTGCAGCAAGTTTCTTTCTGCTGTGATAACCCTGGTTTTCTATGACATAGAAATTATAAAATCTGTTGGGAACATGTTTCCTAGTTGTTTTCTTTAATATAAAGCGCAATTAAAGAAGAAAATTAAAATTTAAAAAAATCGACAATTCTCGTGTACGCGGACCCATCAGATTTTGCCATTTTCAGCAAGTTTCTTTCTGCTGTGATAACCCTGGTTTTCTATGACATAGAAGGTACAAAATCTCTTGGAAACATGTTTCCTAGTTGTTTTCTTGAATATTAAGCGCAATTAAAGAAGAAAATTAAAATTTTAAAAAATCGACAATTCTCGTGTACGCGGACCCATCAGATTTGGCCATTTTCAGCAAGTTTCTTTCTGCTGTGATAACTCTGGTTTTCTATGACATAGAAGTTACAAAATCTGTTGGGAACATGTTTCCTAGTTGTTTTCTTGAATATAAAGCGCAATTAAAGAAGAAAATTAAAATTTTTAAAAATCGACTATTCTCGTGAACGCGGACACATCAGATTTTGCCATTTTCAGCAAGTTTCTTTCTGCTGTGATAACCCTGGTTTTCTATGACATAGAAGGTACAAAATCTCTTGGAAACATGTTTCCTAGTTGTTTTCTTGAATATAAAGCGCAATTAAAGAAGAAAATTAAAATTTTAAAAAATCGACAAATCTCGTGTATGCGGACCCATCAGATTTTGCCATTTTCAGCAAGTTTCTTTCTGCTGTGATAACTCTGGTTTTCTATGACATAGAAGTTACAAAATCTGTTGGGAACATGTTTCCTAGTTGTTTTCTTGAATATAAAGCGCAATTAAAGAAGAAAATTAAAATTTAAAAAAATCGACAATTCTCGTGAACGCGGACCCATCAGATTTTACCATTTGCAGCAAGTTTCTTTCTGCTGTGATAACCCTGCTTTTCTATGACATAGAAGTTACAAAATCTGTTGGGAACATGTTTTCTAGTTGTTTTCTTGAATATAAAGCGCAATTAAAGAAGAAAATTAAAATTTAAAAAAATCGACAATTCTCGTGTACGCTGACCCATCAGATTTTGCCATTTTCAGCAAGTTTCTTTCTGCTGTGATAACCCTGGATTTCTATGACATAGAAGTTACAAAATCAGTTAGGAACTTGTTTTCATAGTTGTTTACTTGAATATAATTCCTTATTAAAGAAGAAAAGTAAACTTTAAAAAAATCGACAATTCTCGTGAACGCGGACCCATCAGATTTTGCCATTTGCAGCAAGTTTCTTTCTGCTGTGATAACCCTGGTTTTCTATGACATAGAAATTATAAAATCTGTTGGGAACATGTTTCCTAGTTGTTTTCTTTAATATAAAGCGCAATTAAAGAAGAAAATTAAAATTTTAAAAAATCGACAATTCTCGTGTACGCGGACCCATCAGATTTTGCCATTTTCAGCAAGTTTCTTTCTGCTGTGATAACCCTGGTTTTCTATGACATAGAAGGTACAAAATCTCTTGGAAACATGTTTCCTACTTGTTTTCCTGAATATAAAGCGCAATTTAAGAAGAAAATTAAAATTTCAAAAAATCGACAATTCTCGTGTACGCGGACCCATCAGATTTTGCCATTTTCAGCAAGTTACTTTCTGCTGTGATAACTCTGGTTTTCTATGACATAGAAGTTACAAAATCTGTTGGGAACATGTTTCCTAGTTGTTTTCTTGAATATAAAGCGCAATTAAAGAAGAAAATTAAAATTTTAAAAAATCGACTATTCTCGTGAACGCGGACACATCAGATTTTGCCATTTTCAGCAAGTTTCTTTCTGCTGTGATAACCCTGGTTTTCTATGACATAGAAGTTACAAAATCTGTTGGGAACATGTTTCCTAGCTGTTTTCTTGAATATAAAGCCGTTTTAAAGACGAAAATTAAAATTTCAAAAAATCGACAATTATTGTGTACGCAGGCCCATCAGATTTTGCTATTTTCAGCAAGTTTCTTTCTGCTGTGATAACCCTGGATTTCTATGACATAGAAGTTACAAAATCAGTTAGGAACTTGTTTTCATAGTTGTTAACTTGAATATAATGCCTTATTAAAGAAGAAAAGTTAACTTTTAAAAAATCGACAATTCTCGTGAACGCGGACCCATCAGATTTTGCCATTTGCAGCAAGTTTCTTTCTGCTGTGATAACCCTGGTTTTCTATGACATAGAAATTATGAAATCTGTTGGGAACATGTTTCCTAGTTGTTTTCTTGAATATAAAGCGCAATTAAAGAAGAAAATTAAAATTTCAAAAAATCGACAATTCTCGTGTATGCGGACCCATCAGATTTTGCCATTTTCAGCAAGTTTCTTTCTGCTGTGATAACCCTGGATTTCTATGACATAGAAGTTACAAAATCAGTTAGGAACTTGTTTTCATAGTTGTTTACTTGAATATAATTCCTTATTAAAGAAGAAAAGTAAACTTTAAAAAAATCGAAAAATCTTTGTGAACGCGGACCCATCAGATTTTGCCATTTGCAGCAAGTTTCTTTCTGCTGTGATAACCCTGGTTTTCTATGACATAGAAATTATAAAATCTGTTGGGAACATGTTTCCTAGTTGTTTTCTTTAATATAAAGCGCAATTAAAGAAGAAAATTAAAATTTAAAAAAATCGACAATTCTCGTGTACGCGGACCCATCAGATTTTGCCATTTTCAGCAAGTTTCTTTCTGCTGTGATAACCCTGGTTTTCTATGACATAGAAGGTACAAAATCTCTTGGAAACATGTTTCCTAGTTGTTTTCTTGAATATTAAGCGCAATTAAAGAAGAAAATTAAAATTTTAAAAAATCGACAATTCTCGTGTACGCGGACCCATCAGATTTGGCCATTTTCAGCAAGTTTCTTTCTGCTGTGATAACTCTGGTTTTCTATGACATAGAAGTTACAAAATCTGTTGGGAACATGTTTCCTAGTTGTTTTCTTGAATATAAAGCGCAATTAAAGAAGAAAATTAAAATTTTTAAAAATCGACTATTCTCGTGAACGCGGACACATCAGATTTTGCCATTTTCAGCAAGTTTCTTTCTGCTGTGATAACCCTGGTTTTCTATGACATAGAAGGTACAAAATCTCTTGGAAACATGTTTCCTAGTTGTTTTCTTGAATATAAAGCGCAATTAAAGAAGAAAATTAAAATTTTAAAAAATCGACAATTCTCGTGTATGCGGACCCATCAGATTTTGCCATTTTCAGCAAGTTTCTTTCTGCTGTGATAACTCTGGTTTTCTATGACATAGAAGTTACAAAATCTGTTGGGAACATGTTTCCTAGTTGTTTTCTTGAATATAAAGCGCAATTAAAGAAGAAAATTAAAATTTAAAAAAATCGACAATTCTCGTGAACGCGGACCCATCAGATTTTACCATTTGCAGCAAGTTTCTTTCTGCTGTGATAACCCTGCTTTTCTATAACATAGAAGTTACAAAATCTCTTGGGAACATGTTTTCTAGTTGTTTTCTTGAATATAAAGCGCAATTAAAGAAGAAAATTAAAATTTAAAAAAATCGACAATTCTCGTGTACGCTGACCCATCAGATTTTGCCATTTTCAGCAAGTTTCTTTCTGCTGTGATAACCCTGGATTTCTATGACATAGAAGTTACAAAATCAGTTAGGAACTTGTTTTCATAGTTGTTTACTTGAATATAATTCCTTATTAAAGAAGAAAAGTAAACTTTAAAAAAATCGACAATTCTCGTGAACGCGGACCCATCAGATTTTGCCATTTGCAGCAAGTTTCTTTCTGCTGTGATAACCCTGGTTTTCTATGACATAGAAATTATAAAATCTGTTGGGAACATGTTTCCTAGTTGTTTTCTTTAATATAAAGCGCAATTAAAGAAGAAAATTAAAATTTTAAAAAATCGACAATTCTCGTGTACGCGGACCCATCAGATTTTGCCATTTTCAGCAAGTTTCTTTCTGCTGTGATAACCCTGGTTTTCTATGACATAGAAGGTACAAAATCTCTTGGAAACATGTTTCCTTGTTGTTTTCTTGAATATAAAGCGCAATTAAAGAAGAAAATTAAAATTTTAAAAAATCGACAATTCTCGTGTACGCGGACCCATCAGATTTGGCCATTTTCAGCAAGTTTCTTTCTGCTGTGATAACCCTGGTTTTCTCTGACATAGAAGTTACTAAATCTCTTGGGAACATGTTTCCTAGCTGTTTTCTTGAATATAAAGCCGTTTTAAAGACGAAAATTAAAATTTCAAACAATCGACAATTCTCGTGGACGCGGACCCATCAGATTTGGCCATTTTCATCAAGTTTCTTTCTGCTGTGATAACCCTGGTTTTCTATGATATAGAAGGTACAAAATCTCTTGGAAACATGTTTCCTAGTTGTTTTCCTGAATATAAAGCGCAATTCAAGAAGAAAATTAAAATTTCAAAAAATCGACAATTCTCGTGTACGCGGACCCATCAGATTTTGCCATTTTCAGCAAGTTACTTTCTGCTGTGATAACTCTGGTTTTCTATGACATAGAAGTTACAAAATCTGTTGGGAACATGTTTCCTAGTTGTTTTCTTGAATATAAAGCGCAATTAAAGAAGAAAATTAAAATTTTAAAAAATCGACTATTCTCGTGAACGCGGACACATCAGATTTTGCCATTTTCAGCAAGTTTCTTTCTGCTGTGATAACCCTGGTTTTCTATGACATAGAAGTTACAAAATCTGTTGGGAACATGTTTCCTAGCTGTTTTCTTGAATATAAAGCCGTTTTAAAGACGAAAATTAAAATTTCAAAAAATCGACAATTCTTGTGTACGCAGGCCCATCAGATTTTGCTATTTTCAGCAAGTTTCTTTCTGCTGTGATAACCCTGGATTTCTATGACATAGAAGTTACAAAATCAGTTAGGAACTTGTTTTCATAGTTGTTTACTTGAATATAATGCCTTATTAAAGAAGAAAAGTTAACTTTTAAAAAATCGACAATTCTCGTGAACGCGGACCCATCAGATTTTGCCATTTGCAGCAAGTTTCTTTCTGCTGTGATAACCCTGGTTTTCTATGACATAGAAATTATGAAATCTGTTGGGAACATGTTTCCTAGTTGTTTTCTTGAATATAAAGCGCAACTAAAGAAGACAATTAAAATTTCAAAAAATCGACAATTCTCGTGTACGCGGACCCATCAGATTTTGCCATTTTCAGCAAGTTTCTTTCTGCTGTGATAACCCTGGTTTTCTATGACATAGAAGTTACAAAATCTGTTGGGAACATGTTTCCTAGCTGTTTTCTTGAATATAAAGCCGTTTTAAAGACGAAAATTAAAATTTCAAAAAATCGAAAATTCTCGTGGACGCGGACCCATCAGATTTGGCCATTTTCAGCAAGTTTCTTTCTGCTGTGATAACCCTGGTTTTCTATGACATAGAAGTTACAAAATCTCTTGGGAACATGTTTTCTAGTTGTTTTCTTGAATATAAAGCGCAATTAAAGCAGAAAATTAAAATTTAAAAAAATCGACAATTCTCGTGTACGCTGACCCATCAGATTTGGCCATTTTCAGCAAGTTTCTTTCTGCTGTGATAACCCTGGATTTCTATGACATAGAAGTTACAAAATCAGTTAGGAACTTGTTTTCATAGTTGTTTACTTGAATATAATTCCTTATTAAAGAAGAAAAGTAAACTTTAAAAAAATCGAAAAATCTTCGTGAACGCGGACCCATCAGATTTTGCCATTTGCAGCAAGTTTCTTTCTGCTGTGATAACCCTGGTTTTCTATGACATAGAAATTATGAAATCTGTTGGGAACATGTTTCCTAGTTGTTTTCTTGAATATAAAGCGCAATTAAAGAAGAAAATTAAAATTTCAAAAAATCGACAATTCTAGTGTACGCGGACCCATCAGATTTTGCCATTTTCAGCAAGTTTCTTTCTGCTGTGATAACCCTGGTTTTCTATGACATAGAAGGTACAAAATCTCTTGGAAACATGTTTCCTAGTTGTTTTCTTGAATATAAAGCGCAATTAAAGAAGAAAATTAAAATGTAAAAAAATCGACAATTCTCGTGTACGCGGACCCATCAGATTTTGCCATTTTCAGCAAGTTTCTTTCTGCTGTGATAACTCTGGTTTTCTATGACATAGAAGTTACAAAATCTGTTGGGAACATGTTTCCTAGTTGTTTTCTTGAATATAAAGCGCAATTAAAGAAGAAAATTAAAATTTAAAAAAATCGACAATTCTCGTGAACGCGGACCCATCAGATTTTACCATTTGCAGCAAGTTTCTTTCTGCTGTGATAACCCTGCTTTTCTATGACATAGAAGTTACAAAATCAGTTAGGAACTTGTTTTCATAGTTGTTTACTTGAATATAATTCCTTATTAAAGAAGAAAAGTAAACTTTAAAAAAATCGAAAAATCTTCGTGAACGCGGACCCATCAGATTTTGCCATTTGCAGCAAGTTTCTTTCTGCTGTGATAACCCTGGTTTTCTATGACATAGAAATTATGAAATCTGTTGGGAACATGTTTCCTAGTTGTTTTCTTGAATATAAAGCGCAATTAAAGAAGAAAATTAAAATTTCAAAAAATCGACAATTCTAGTGTACGCGGACCCATCAGATTTTGCCATTTTCAGCAAGTTTCTTTCTGCTGTGATAACCCTGGTTTTCTATGACATAGAAGGTACAAAATCTCTTGGAAACATGTTTCCTAGTTGTTTTCTTGAATATAAAGCGCAATTAAAGAAGAAAATTAAAATTTTAAAAAATCGACAATTCTCGTGTACGCGGACCCATCAGATTTTGCCATTTTCAGCAAGTTTCTTTCTGCTGTGATAATCCTGGTTTTCTATGACATAGAAGGTACAAAATCTCTTGGAAACATGTTTCCTTGTTGTTTTCTTGAATATAAAGCGCAATTAAAGAAGAAAATTAAAATTTTAAAAAATCGACAATTCTCGTGTACGCGGACCCATCAGATTTGGCCATTTTCAGCAAGTTTCTTTCTGCTGTGATAACCCTGGTTTTCTCTGACATAGAAGTTACTAAATCTCTTGGGAACATGTTTCCTAGCTGTTTTCTTGAATATAAAGCCGTTTTAAAGACGAAAATTAAAATTTCAAACAATCGACAATTCTCGTGGACGCGGACCCATCAGATTTGGCCATTTTCATCAAGTTTCTTTCTGCTGTGATAACCCTGGTTTTCTATGATATAGAAGGTACAAAATCTCTTGGAAACATGTTTCCTAGTTGTTTTCCTGAATATAAAGCGCAATTCAAGAAGAAAATTAAAATTTAAAAAAATCGACAATTCTCGTGTACGCGGACCCATCAGATTTTGCCATTTTCAGCAAGTTACTTTCTGCTGTGATAACTCTGGTTTTCTATGACATAGAAGTTACAAAATCTGTTGGGAACATGTTTCCTAGTTGTTTTCTTGAATATAAAGCGCAATTAAAGAAGAAAATTAAAATTTTAAAAAATCGACTATTCTCGTGAACGCGGACACATCAGATTTTGCCATTTTCAGCAAGTTTCTTTCTGCTGTGATAACCCTGGTTTTCTATGACATAGAAGTTACAAAATCTGTTGGGAACATGTTTCCTAGCTGTTTTCTTGAATATAAAGCCGTTTTAAAGACGAAAATTAAAATTTCAAAAAATCGACAATTCTTGTGTACGCAGGCCCATCAGATTTTGCTATTTTCAGCAAGTTTCTTTCTGCTGTGATAACCCTGGATTTCTATGACATAGAAGTTACAAAATCAGTTAGGAACTTGTTTTCATAGTTGTTTACTTGAATATAATGCCTTATTAAAGAAGAAAAGTTAACTTTTAAAAAATCGACAATTCTCGTGAACGCGGACCCATCAGATTTTGCCATTTGCAGCAAGTTTCTTTCTGCTGTGATAACCCTGGTTTTCTATGACATAGAAATTATGAAATCTGTTGGGAACATGTTTCCTAGTTGTTTTCTTGAATATAAAGCGCAACTAAAGAAGACAATTAAAATTTCAAAAAATCGACAATTCTCGTGTACGCGGACCCATCAGATTTTGCCATTTTCAGCAAGTTTCTTTCTGCTGTGATAACCCTGGTTTTCTATGACATAGAAGTTACAAAATCTGTTGGGAACATGTTTCCTAGCTGTTTTCTTGAATATAAAGCCGTTTTAAAGACGAAAATTAAAATTTCAAAAAATCGAAAATTCTCGTGGACGCGGACCCATCAGATTTGGCCATTTTCAGCAAGTTTCTTTCTGCTGTGATAACCCTGGTTTTCTATGACATAGAAGTTACAAAATCTCTTGGGAACATGTTTTCTAGTTGTTTTCTTGAATATAAAGCGCAATTAAAGAAGAAAATTAAAATTTAAAAAAATCGACAATTCTCGTGTACGCTGACCCATCAGATTTTGCCATTTTCAGCAAGTTTCTTTCTGCTGTGATAACCCTGGATTTCTATGACATAGAAGTTACAAAATCAGTTAGGAACTTGTTTTCATAGTTGTTTACTTGAATATAATTCCTTATTAAAGAAGAAAAGTAAACTTTAAAAAAATCGAAAAATCTTCGTGAACGCGGACCCATCAGATTTTGCCATTTGCAGCAAGTTTCTTTCTGCTGTGATAACCCTGGTTTTCTATGACATAGAAATTATGAAATCTGTTGGGAACATGTTTCCTAGTTGTTTTCTTGAATATAAAGCGCAATTAAAGAAGAAAATTAAAATTTCAAAAAATCGACAATTCTAGTGTACGCGGACCCATCAGATTTTGCCATTTTCAGCAAGTTTCTTTCTGCTGTGATAACCCTGGTTTTCTATGACATAGAAGGTACAAAATCTCTTGGAAACATGTTTCCTAGTTGTTTTCTTGAATATAAAGCGCAATTAAAGAAGAAAATTAAAATTTAAAAAAATCGACAATTCTCGTGTACGCTGACCCATCAGATTTTGCCATTTTCAGCAAGTTTCTTTCTGCTGTGATAACCCTGGATTTCTATGACATAGAAGTTACAAAATCAGTTAGGAACTTGTTTTCATAGTTGTTTACTTGAATATAATTCCTTATTAAAGAAGAAAAGTAAACTTTAAAAAAATCGACAATTCTCGTGAACGCGGACCCATCAGATTTTGCCATTTGCAGCAAGTTTCTTTCTGCTGTGATAACCCTGGTTTTCTATGACATAGAAATTATAAAATCTGTTGGGAACATGTTTCCTAGTTGTTTTCTTTAATATAAAGCGCAATTAAAGAAGAAAATTAAAATTTTAAAAAATCGACAATTCTCGTGTACGCGGACCCATCAGATTTTGCCATTTTCAGCAAGTTTCTTTCTGCTGTGATAACCCTGGTTTTCTATGACATAGAAGGTACAAAATCTCTTGGAAACATGTTTCCTTGTTGTTTTCTTGAATATAAAGCGCAATTAAAGAAGAAAATTAAAATTTTAAAAAATCGACAATTCTCGTGTACGCGGACCCATCAGATTTGGCCATTTTCAGCAAGTTTCTTTCTGCTGTGATAACCCTGGTTTTCTCTGACATAGAAGTTACTAAATCTCTTGGGAACATGTTTCCTAGCTGTTTTCTTGAATATAAAGCCGTTTTAAAGACGAAAATTAAAATTTCAAACAATCGACAATTCTCGTGGACGCGGACCCATCAGATTTGGCCATTTTCATCAAGTTTCTTTCTGCTGTGATAACCCTGGTTTTCTATGATATAGAAGGTACAAAATCTCTTGGAAACATGTTTCCTAGTTGTTTTCCTGAATATAAAGCGCAATTCAAGAAGAAAATTAAAATTTCAAAAAATCGACAATTCTCGTGTACGCGGACCCATCAGATTTTGCCATTTTCAGCAAGTTACTTTCTGCTGTGATAACTCTGGTTTTCTATGACATAGAAGTTACAAAATCTGTTGGGAACATGTTTCCTAGTTGTTTTCTTGAATATAAAGCGCAATTAAAGAAGAAAATTAAAATTTTAAAAAATCGACTATTCTCGTGAACGCGGACACATCAGATTTTGCCATTTTCAGCAAGTTTCTTTCTGCTGTGATAACCCTGGTTTTCTATGACATAGAAGTTACAAAATCTGTTGGGAACATGTTTCCTAGCTGTTTTCTTGAATATAAAGCCGTTTTAAAGACGAAAATTAAAATTTCAAAAAATCGACAATTCTTGTGTACGCAGGCCCATCAGATTTTGCTATTTTCAGCAAGTTTCTTTCTGCTGTGATAACCCTGGATTTCTATGACATAGAAGTTACAAAATCAGTTAGGAACTTGTTTTCATAGTTGTTTACTTGAATATAATGCCTTATTAAAGAAGAAAAGTTAACTTTTAAAAAATCGACAATTCTCGTGAACGCGGACCCATCAGATTTTGCCATTTGCAGCAAGTTTCTTTCTGCTGTGATAACCCTGGTTTTCTATGACATAGAAATTATGAAATCTGTTGGGAACATGTTTCCTAGTTGTTTTCTTGAATATAAAGCGCAACTAAAGAAGACAATTAAAATTTCAAAAAATCGACAATTCTCGTGTACGCGGACCCATCAGATTTTGCCATTTTCAGCAAGTTTCTTTCTGCTGTGATAACCCTGGTTTTCTATGACATAGAAGTTACAAAATCTGTTGGGAACATGTTTCCTAGCTGTTTTCTTGAATATAAAGCCGTTTTAAAGACGAAAATTAAAATTTCAAAAAATCGAAAATTCTCGTGGACGCGGACCCATCAGATTTGGCCATTTTCAGCAAGTTTCTTTCTGCTGTGATAACCCTGGTTTTCTATGACATAGAAGTTACAAAATCTCTTGGGAACATGTTTTCTAGTTGTTTTCTTGAATATAAAGCGCAATTAAAGAAGAAAATTAAAATTTAAAAAAATCGACAATTCTCGTGTACGCTGACCCATCAGATTTTGCCATTTTCAGCAAGTTTCTTTCTGCTGTGATAACCCTGGATTTCTATGACATAGAAGTTACAAAATCAGTTAGGAACTTGTTTTCATAGTTGTTTACTTGAATATAATTCCTTATTAAAGAAGAAAAGTAAACTTTAAAAAAATCGAAAAATCTTCGTGAACGCGGACCCATCAGATTTTGCCATTTGCAGCAAGTTTCTTTCTGCTGTGATAACCCTGGTTTTCTATGACATAGAAATTATGAAATCTGTTGGGAACATGTTTCCTAGTTGTTTTCTTGAATATAAAGCGCAATTAAAGAAGAAAATTAAAATTTCAAAAAATCGACAATTCTAGTGTACGCGGACCCATCAGATTTTGCCATTTTCAGCAAGTTTCTTTCTGCTGTGATAACCCTGGTTTTCTATGACATAGAAGGTACAAAATCTCTTGGAAACATGTTTCCTAGTTGTTTTCTTGAATATAAAGCGCAATTAAAGAAGAAAATTAAAATTTAAAAAAATCGACAATTCTCGTGTACGCGGACCCATCAGATTTTGCCATTTTCAGCAAGTTTCTTTCTGCTGTGATAACTCTGGTTTTCTATGACATAGAAGTTACAAAATCTGTTGGGAACATGTTTCCTAGTTGTTTTCTTGAATATAAAGCGCAATTAAAGAAGAAAATTAAAATTTAAAAAAATCGACAATTCTCGTGAACGCGGACCCATCAGATTTTACCATTTGCAGCAAGTTTCTTTCTGCTGTGATAACCCTGCTTTTCTATGACATAGAAGTTACAAAATCAGTTAGGAACTTGTTTTCATAGTTGTTTACTTGAATATAATTCCTTATTAAAGAAGAAAAGTAAACTTTAAAAAAATCGAAAAATCTTCGTGAACGCGGACCCATCAGATTTTGCCATTTGCAGCAAGTTTCTTTCTGCTGTGATAACCCTGGTTTTCTATGACATAGAAATTATGAAATCTGTTGGGAACATGTTTCCTAGTTGTTTTCTTGAATATAAAGCGCAATTAAAGAAGAAAATTAAAATTTCAAAAAATCGACAATTCTAGTGTACGCGGACCCATCAGATTTTGCCATTTTCAGCAAGTTTCTTTCTGCTGTGATAACCCTGGTTTTCTATGACATAGAAGGTACAAAATCTCTTGGAAACATGTTTCCTAGTTGTTTTCTTGAATATAAAGCGCAATTAAAGAAGAAAATTAAAATTTTAAAAAATCGACAATTCTCGTGTACGCGGACCCATCAGATTTTGCCATTTTCAGCAAGTTTCTTTCTGCTGTGATAACTCTGGTTTTCTATGACATAGAAGTTACAAAATCTCTTGGGAACATGTTTCCTAGTTGTTTTCTTGAATATAAAGCGCAATTAAAGAAGAAAATTAAAATTTAAAAAAATCGACAATTCTCGTGAACGCGGACCCATCAGATTTTACCATTTGCAGCAAGTTTCTTTCTGCTGTGATAACCCTGCTTTTCTATGACATAGAAGTTACAAAATCTCTTGGGAACATGTTTTCTAGTTGTTTTCTTGAATATAAAGCGCAATTAAAGAAGAAAATTAAAATTTAAAAAAATCGACAATTCTCGTGTACGCTGACCCATCAGATTTTGCCATTTTCAGCAAGTTTCTTTCTGCTGTGATAACCCTGGATTTCTATGACATAGAAGTTACAAAATCAGTTAGGAACTTGTTTTCATAGTTGTTTACTTGAATATAATTCCTTATTAAAGAAGAAAAGTAAACTTTAAAAAAATCGACAATTCTCGTGAACGCGGACCCATCAGATTTTGCCATTTGCAGCAAGTTTCTTTCTGCTGTGATAACCCTGGTTTTCTATGACATAGAAGGTACAAAATCTCTTGGAAACATGTTTCCTAGTTGTTTTCTTGAATATAAAGCGCAATTAAAGAAGAAAATTAAAATTTTAAAAAATCGACAATTCTCGTGTACGCGGACCCATCAGATTTGGCCATTTTCAGCAAGTTTCTTTCTGCTGTGATAACTCTGGTTTTCTATGACATAGAAGTTACAAAATCTGTTGAGAACATGTTTCCTAGTTGTTTTCTTGAATATAAAGCGCAATTAAAGAAGAAAATTAAAATTTTAAAAAATCGACTATTCTCGTGAACGCGGACACATCAGATTTTGCCATTTTCAGCAAGTTTCTTTCTGCTGTGATAACCCTGGTTTTCTATGACATAGAAGTTACAAAATCTCTTGGGAACATGTTTCCTAGCTGTTTTCTTGAATATAAAGCCGTTTTAAAGACGAAAATTAAAATTTCAAAAAATCGACAATTCTTGTGTACGCAGGCCCATCAGATTTTGCTATTTTCAGCAAGTTTCTTTCTGCTGTGATAACCCTGGATTTCTATGACATAGAAGTTACAAAATCAGTTAGGAACTTGTTTTCATAGTTGTTTACTTGAATATAATGCCTTATTAAAGAAGAAAAGTTAACTTTTAAAAAATCGACAATTCTCATGAACGCGGACCCATCAGATTTTGCCATTTGCAGCAAGTTTCTTTCTGCTGTGATAACCCTGGTTTTCTATGACATAGAAATTATGAAATCTGTTGGGAACATGTTTCCTAGTTGTTTTCTTGAATATAAAGCGCAATTAAAGAAAAAAATTAAAATTTCAAAAAATCGACAATTCTCGTGTACGCGGACCCATCAGATTTTGCCATTTTCAGCAAGTTTCTTTCTGCTGTGATAACCCTGGTTTTCTATGACATAGAAGTTACAAAATCTGTTGGGAACATGTTTCCTAGCTGTTTTCTTGAATATAAAGCCGTTTTAAAGACGAAAATTACAATTTCAAACAATCGACAATTCTCGTGGACGCGGACCCATCAGATTTGGCCATTTTCAGCAAGTTTCTTTCTGCTGTGATAACCCTGGTTTTCTATGACATAGAAGTTACAAAATCTCTTGGGAACATGTTTTCTAGTTGTTTTCTTGAATATAAAGCGCAATTAAAGAAGAAAATTAAAATTTAAAAAAATCGACAATTCTCGTGTACGCTGACACATCAGATTTTGCCATTTTCAGCAAGTTTCTTTCTGCTGTGATAACCCTGGATTTCTATGACATAGAAGTTACAAAATCAGTTAGGAACTTGTTTTCATAGTTGTTTACTTGAATATAATTCCTTATTAAAGAAGAAAAGTAAACTTTAAAAAAATCGAAAAATCTTTGTGAATGCGGACCCATCAGATTTTGCCATTTGCAGCAAGTTTCTTTCTGCTGTGATAACCCTGGTTTTCTATGACATAGAAATTATGAAATCTGTTGGGAACATGTTTCCTAGTTGTTTTCTTGAATATAAAGCGCAGTTAAAGAAGAAAATTAAAATTTCTAAAAATCCACAATTCTCGTGTACGCGGACCCATCAGATTTTGCCATTTTCAGCAAGTTTCTTTCTGCTGTGATAACCCTGGTTTTCTATGACATAGAAGGTACAAAATCTCTTGGAAACATGTTTCCTAGTTGTTTTCTTGAATATAAAGCGCAATTAAAGAAGAAAATTAAAATTTTAAAAAATCGACAATTCTCGTGTACGCGGACCCATCAGATTTGGCCATTTTCAGCAAGTTTCTTTCTGCTGTGATAACTCTGGTTTTCTATGACATAGAAGTTACAAAATCTGTTGGGAACATGTTTCCTAGTTGTTTTCTTGAATATAAAGCGCAATTAAAGAAGAAAATTAAAATTTTAAAAAATCGACTATTCTCGTGAACGCGGACCCATCAGATTTTACCATTTGCAGCAAGTTTCTTTCTGCTGTGATAACCCTGCTTTTCTATGACATAGAAGTTACAAAATCTCTTGGGAACATGTTTTCTAGTTGTTTTCTTGAATATAAAGCGCAATTAAAGAAGAAAATTAAAATTTAAAAAAATCGACAATTCTCGTGTACGCTGACCCATCAGATTTTGCCATTTTCAGCAAGTTTCTTTCTGCTGTGATAACCCTGGATTTCTATGACATAGAAGTTACAAAATCAGTTAGGAACTTGTTTTCATAGTTGTTTACTTGAATATAATTCCTTATTAAAGAAGAAAAGTAAACTTTAAAAAAATCGACAATTCTCGTGAACGCGGACCCATCAGATTTTGCCATTTGCAGCAAGTTTCTTTCTGCTGTGATAACCCTGGTTTTCTATGACATAGAAGGTACAAAATCTCTTGGAAACATGTTTCCTAGTTGTTTTCTTGAATATAAAGCGCAATTAAAGAAGAAAATTAAAATTTTAAAAAATCGACAATTCTCGTGTACGCGGACCCATCAGATTTGGCCATTTTCAGCAAGTTTCTTTCTGCTGTGATAACTCTGGTTTTCTATGACATAGAAGTTACAAAATCTGTTGAGAACATGTTTCCTAGTTGTTTTCTTGAATATAAAGCGCAATTAAAGAAGAAAATTAAAATTTTAAAAAATCGACTATTCTCGTGAACGCGGACACATCAGATTTTGCCATTTTCAGCAAGTTTCTTTCTGCTGTGATAACCCTGGTTTTCTATGACATAGAAGTTACAAAATCTCTTGGGAACATGTTTCCTAGCTGTTTTCTTGAATATAAAGCCGTTTTAAAGACGAAAATTAAAATTTCAAAAAATCGACAATTCTTGTGTACGCAGGCCCATCAGATTTTGCTATTTTCAGCAAGTTTCTTTCTGCTGTGATAACCCTGGATTTCTATGACATAGAAGTTACAAAATCAGTTAGGAACTTGTTTTCATAGTTGTTTACTTGAATATAATGCCTTATTAAAGAAGAAAAGTTAACTTTTAAAAAATCGACAATTCTCATGAACGCGGACCCATCAGATTTTGCCATTTGCAGCAAGTTTCTTTCTGCTGTGATAACCCTGGTTTTCTATGACATAGAAATTATGAAATCTGTTGGGAACATGTTTCCTAGTTGTTTTCTTGAATATAAAGCGCAATTAAAGAAAAAAATTAAAATTTCAAAAAATCGACAATTCTCGTGTACGCGGACCCATCAGATTTTGCCATTTTCAGCAAGTTTCTTTCTGCTGTGATAACCCTGGTTTTCTATGACATAGAAGTTACAAAATCTGTTGGGAACATGTTTCCTAGCTGTTTTCTTGAATATAAAGCCGTTTTAAAGACGAAAATTACAATTTCAAACAATCGACAATTCTCGTGGACGCGGACCCATCAGATTTGGCCATTTTCAGCAAGTTTCTTTCTGCTGTGATAACCCTGGTTTTCTATGACATAGAAGTTACAAAATCTCTTGGGAACATGTTTTCTAGTTGTTTTCTTGAATATAAAGCGCAATTAAAGAAGAAAATTAAAATTTAAAAAAATCGACAATTCTCGTGTACGCTGACACATCAGATTTTGCCATTTTCAGCAAGTTTCTTTCTGCTGTGATAACCCTGGATTTCTATGACATAGAAGTTACAAAATCAGTTAGGAACTTGTTTTCATAGTTGTTTACTTGAATATAATTCCTTATTAAAGAAGAAAAGTAAACTTTAAAAAAATCGAAAAATCTTTGTGAATGCGGACCCATCAGATTTTGCCATTTGCAGCAAGTTTCTTTCTGCTGTGATAACCCTGGTTTTCTATGACATAGAAATTATGAAATCTGTTGGGAACATGTTTCCTAGTTGTTTTCTTGAATATAAAGCGCAGTTAAAGAAGAAAATTAAAATTTCTAAAAATCCACAATTCTCGTGTACGCGGACCCATCAGATTTTGCCATTTTCAGCAAGTTTCTTTCTGCTGTGATAACCCTGGTTTTCTATGACATAGAAGGTACAAAATCTCTTGGAAACATGTTTCCTAGTTGTTTTCTTGAATATAAAGCGCAATTAAAGAAGAAAATTAAAATTTTAAAAAATCGACAATTCTCGTGTACGCGGACCCATCAGATTTGGCCATTTTCAGCAAGTTTCTTTCTGCTGTGATAACTCTGGTTTTCTATGACATAGAAGTTACAAAATCTGTTGGGAACATGTTTCCTAGTTGTTTTCTTGAATATAAAGCGCAATTAAAGAAGAAAATTAAAATTTTAAAAAATCGACTATTCTCGTGAACGCGGACACATCAGATTTTGCCATTTTCAGCAAGTTTCTTTCTGCTGTGATAACCCTGGTTTTCTATGACATAGAAGGTACAAAATCTCTTGGAAACATGTTTCCTAGTTGTTTTCTTGAATATAAAGCGCAATTAAAGAAGAAAATTAAAATTTCAAAGAATCGACAATTCTCGTGAACGCGGACCCATCAGATTTTGCTATTTTCAGCAAGTTTCTTTCTGCTGTGATAACCCTGGATTTCTATGACATAGAAGTTACAAAATCAGTTAGGAACTTGGTTTCATAGTTGTTTACTTGAATATAATGCCTTATTAAAGAAGAAAAGTAAACTTTTAAAAAATCGACAATTGTCGTGAACGCGGACCCATCAGATTTTGCCATTTTCAGCAAGTTTCTTTCTGCTGTGATAACTCTGGTTTTCTATGACATAGAAGTTACAAAATCTGTTGGGAACATGTTTCCTAGTTGTTTTCTTGAATATAAAGCGCAATTAAAGAAGAAAATTAAAATTTAAAAAAATCGACAATTCTCGTGAACGCGGACCCATCAGATTTTACCATTTGCAGCAAGTTTCTTTCTGCTGTGATAACCCTGCTTTTCTATGACATAGAAGTTACAAAATCTCTTGGGAACATGTTTTCTAGTTGTTTTCTTGAATATAAAGCGCAATTAAAGAAGAACATTAAAATTTAAAAAAATCGACAATTCTCGTGTACGCTGACCCATCAGATTTTGCCATTTTCAGCAA
The DNA here is from genome assembly GCA_963556195.1 of Sepiola atlantica. Classification (NCBI taxonomy): domain Eukaryota; kingdom Metazoa; phylum Mollusca; class Cephalopoda; order Sepiida; family Sepiolidae; genus Sepiola; species Sepiola atlantica. The sequence goes on along the minus strand of CAUVYP010000234.1, from coordinate 95,563 downwards.
GTTTCTTTCTGCTGTGATAACCCTGGATTTCTATGACATAGAAGTTACAAAATCAGTTAGGAATTTGTTTTCATAGTTGTTTACTTGAATATAATTCCTTATTAAAGAAGAAAAGTAAACTTTAAAAAAATCGAAAAATCTTTGTGAATGCGGACCCATCAGATTTTGCCATTTGCAGCAAGTTTCTTTCTGCTGTGATAACCCTGGTTTTCTATGACATAGAAATTATGAAATCTGTTGGGAACATGTTTCCTAGTTGTTTTCTTGAATATAAAGCGCAGTTAAAGAAGAAAATTAAAATTTCTAAAAATCCACAATTCTCGTGTACGCGGACCCATCAGATTTTGCCATTTTCAGCAAGTTTCTTTCTGCTGTGATAACCCTGGTTTTCTATGACATAGAAGGTACAAAATCTCTTGGAAACATGTTTCCTAGTTGTTTTCTTGAATATAAAGCGCAATTAAAGAAGAAAATTAAAATTTTAAAAAATCGACAATTCTCGTGTACGCGGACCCATCAGATTTGGCCATTTTCAGCAAGTTTCTTTCTGCTGTGATAACTCTGGTTTTCTATGACATAGAAGTTACAAAATCTGTTGGGAACATGTTTCCTAGTTGTTTTCTTGAATATAAAGCGCAATTAAAGAAGAAAATTAAAATTTTAAAAAATCGACTATTCTCGTGAACGCGGACACATCAGATTTTGCCATTTTCAGCAAGTTTCTTTCTGCTGTGATAACCCTGGTTTTCTATGACATAGAAGGTACAAAATCTCTTGGAAACATGTTTCCTAGTTGTTTTCTTGAATATAAAGCGCAATTAAAGAAGAAAATTAAAATTTCAAAGAATCGACAATTCTCGTGAACGCGGACCCATCAGATTTTGCTATTTTCAGCAAGTTTCTTTCTGCTGTGATAACCCTGGATTTCTATGACATAGAAGTTACAAAATCAGTTAGGAACTTGTTTTCATAGTTGTTTACTTGAATATAATGCCTTATTAAAGAAGAAAAGTAAACTTTTAAAAAATCGACAATTGTCGTGAACGCGGACCCATCAGATTTTGCCATTTTCAGCAAGTTTCTTTCTGCTGTGATAACTCTGGTTTTCTATGACATAGAAGTTACAAAATCTGTTGGGAACATGTTTCCTAGTTGTTTTCTTGAATATAAAGCGCAATTAAAGAAGAAAATTAAAATTTAAAAAAATCGACAATTCTCGTGTACGCTGACCCATCAGATTTTGCCATTTTCAGCAAGTTTCTTTCTGCTGTGATAACCCTGGATTTCTATGACATAGAAGTTACAAAATCAGTTAGGAATTTGTTTTCATAGTTGTTTACTTGAATATAATTCCTTATTAAAGAAGAAAAGTAAACTTTAAAAAAATCGACAATTCTCGTGAACGCGGACCCATCAGATTTTGCCATTTGCAGCAAGTTTCTTTCTGCTGTGATAACCCTGGTTTTCTATGACATAGAAATTATAAAATCTGTTGGGAACATGTTTCCTAGTTGTTTTCTTTAATATAAAGCGCAATTAAAGAAGAAAATTAAAATTTAAAAAAATCGACAATTCTCGTGTACGCGGACCCATCAGATTTTGCCATTTTCAGCAAGTTTCTTTCTGCTGTGATAACCCTGGTTTTCTATGACATAGAAGGTACAAAATCTCTTGGAAACATGTTTCCTAGTTGTTTTCTTGAATATAAAGCGCAATTAAAGAAGAAAATTAAAATTTTAAAAAATCGACAATTCTCGTGTACGCGGACCCATCAGATTTGGCCATTTTCAGCAAGTTTCTTTCTGCTGTGATAACTCTGGTTTTCTATGACATAGAAGTTACAAAATCTGTTGGGAACATGTTTCCTAGTTGTTTTCTTGAATATAAAGCGCAATTAAAGAAGAAAATTAAAATTTTAAAAAATCGACTATTCTCGTGAACGCGGACACATCAGATTTTGCCATTTTCAGCAAGTTTCTTTCTGCTGTGATAACCCTGGTTTTCTATGACATAGAAGTTACAAAATCTGTTGGGAACATGTTTCCTAGCTGTTTTCTTGAATATAAAGCCGTTTTAAAGACGAAAATTCAAATTTAAAAAAATCGACAATTCTTGTGTACGCAGGCCCATCAGATTTTGCTATTTTCAGCAAGTTTCTTTCTGCTGTGATAACCCTGGATTTCTATGACATAGAAGTTACAAAATCTGTTGGGAACATGTTTCCTAGCTGTTTTCTTGAATATAAAGCCGTTTTAAAGAAGAAAATTAAAATTTCAAAAAATCGACAATTCTCGTGGACGCGGACCCATCAGATTTGGCCATTTTCAGCAAGTTTCTTTCTGCTGTGATAACCCTGGTTTTCTATGACATAGAAGTTACAAAATCTCTTGGGAACATGTTTTCTAGTTGTTTTCTTGAATATAAAGCGCAATTAAAGAAGAAAATTAAAATTTAAAAAAATCGACAATTCTCTTGTACGCTGACCCATCAGATTTTGCCATTTTCAGCAAGTTTCTTTCTGCTGTGATAACCCTGGATTTCTATGACATAGAAGTTACAAAATCAGTTAGGAACTTGTTTTCATAGTTGTTTACTTGAATATAATTCCTTATTAAAGAAGAAAAGTAAACTTTAAAAAAATCGAAAAATCTTTGTGAACGCGGACCCATCAGATTTTGCCATTTGCAGCAAGTTTCTTTCTGCTGTGATAACCCTGGTTTTCTATGACATAGAAATTATGAAATCTGTTGGGAACATGTTTCCTAGTTGTTTTCTTGAATATAAAGCGCAATTAAAGAAGAAAATTAAAATTTCAAAAAATCGACAATTCTCGTGTACGCGGACCCATCAGATTTTGCCATTTTCAGCAAGTTTCTTTCTGCTGTGATAACCCTGGTTTTCTATGACATAGAAGGTACAAAATCTCTTGGAAACATGTTTCCTAGTTGTTTTCTAGAATATAAAGCGCAATTAAAGAAGAAAATTAAAATTTTAAAAAATCGACAATTCTCGTGTACGCGGACCCATCAGATTTTGCCATTTTCAGCAAGTTTCTTTCTGCTGTGATAACTCTGGTTTTCTATGACATAGAAGTTACAAAATCTGTTGGGAACATGTTTCCTAGTTGTTTTCTTGAATATAAAGCGCAATTAAAGAAGAAAATTAAAATTTTAAAAAATCGACTATTCTCGTGAACGCGGACACATCAGATTTTGCCATTTTCAGCAAGTTTCTTTCTGCTGTGATAACCCTGGTTTTCTATGACATAGAAGTTACAAAATCTGTTGGGAACATGTTTCCTAGCTGTTTTTTTGAATATAAAGCCGTTTTAAAGACGAAAATTAAAATTTCAAAAAATCGACAATTCTCGTGTACGCAGGCCCATCAGATTTTGCTATTTTCAGCAAGTTTCTTTCTGCTGTGATAACCCTGGATTTCTATGACATAGAAGTTACAAAATCAGTTAGAAACTTGTTTTCATAGTTGTTTACTTGAATATAATGCCTTATTAAAGAAGAAAAGTTAACTTTTAAAAAATCAACAATTGTCGTGAACGCGGACCCATCAGATTTTGCCATTTGCAGCAAGTTTCTTTCTGCTGTGATAACCCTGGTTTTCTATGACATAGAAATTATGAAATCTGTTGGGAACATGTTTCCTAGTTGTTTTCTTGAATATAAAGCGCAATTAAAGAAGAAAATTAAAATTAAAAAAAATCGACAATTCTCGTGTACGCGGACCCATCAGATTTTGCCATTTTCAGCAAGTTTCTTTCTGCTGTGATAACCCTGGTTTTCTATGACATAGAAGGTACAAAATCTCTTGGAAACATGTTTCCTAGTTGTTTTCTTGAATATAAAGCGCAATTAAAGAAGAAAATTAAAATTTCAAAGAATCGACAATTCTCGTGAACGCGGACCCATCAGATTTTGCTATTTTCAGCAAGTTTCTTTCTGCTGTGATAACCCTGGATTTCTATGACATAGAAGTTACAAAATCAGTTAGGAACTTGTTTTCATAGTTGTTTACTTGAATATAATGCCTTATTAAAGAAGAAAAGTAAACTTTTAAAAAATCGACAATTGTCGTGAACGCGGACCCATCAGATTTTGCCATTTTCAGCAAGTTTCTTTCTGCTGTGATAACTCTGGTTTTCTATGACATAGAAGTTACAAAATCTGTTGGGAACATGTTTCCTAGTTGTTTTCTTGAATATAAAGCGCAATTAAAGAAGAAAATTAAAATTTAAAAAAATCGACAATTCTCGTGTACGCTGACCCATCAGATTTTGCCATTTTCAGCAAGTTTCTTTCTGCTGTGATAACCCTGGATTTCTATGACATAGAAGTTACAAAATCAGTTAGGAATTTGTTTTCATAGTTGTTTACTTGAATATAATTCCTTATTAAAGAAGAAAAGTAAACTTTAAAAAAATCGACAATTCTCGTGAACGCGGACCCATCAGATTTTGCCATTTGCAGCAAGTTTCTTTCTGCTGTGATAACCCTGGTTTTCTATGACATAGAAATTATAAAATCTGTTGGGAACATGTTTCCTAGTTGTTTTCTTTAATATAAAGCGCAATTAAAGAAGAAAATTAAAATTTAAAAAAATCGACAATTCTCGTGTACGCGGACCCATCAGATTTTGCCATTTTCAGCAAGTTTCTTTCTGCTGTGATAACCCTGGTTTTCTATGACATAGAAGGTACAAAATCTCTTGGAAACATGTTTCCTAGTTGTTTTCTTGAATATAAAGCGCAATTAAAGAAGAAAATTAAAATTTTAAAAAATCGACAATTCTCGTGTACGCGGACCCATCAGATTTGGCCATTTTCAGCAAGTTTCTTTCTGCTGTGATAACTCTGGTTTTCTATGACATAGAAGTTACAAAATCTGTTGGGAACATGTTTCCTAGTTGTTTTCTTGAATATAAAGCGCAATTAAAGAAGAAAATTAAAATTTTAAAAAATCGACTATTCTCGTGAACGCGGACACATCAGATTTTGCCATTTTCAGCAAGTTTCTTTCTGCTGTGATAACCCTGGTTTTCTATGACATAGAAGTTACAAAATCTGTTGGGAACATGTTTCCTAGCTGTTTTCTTGAATATAAAGCCGTTTTAAAGACGAAAATTCAAATTTAAAAAAATCGACAATTCTTGTGTACGCAGGCCCATCAGATTTTGCTATTTTCAGCAAGTTTCTTTCTGCTGTGATAACCCTGGATTTCTATGACATAGAAGTTACAAAATCTGTTGGGAACATGTTTCCTAGCTGTTTTCTTGAATATAAAGCCGTTTTAAAGAAGAAAATTAAAATTTCAAAAAATCGACAATTCTCGTGGACGCGGACCCATCAGATTTGGCCATTTTCAGCAAGTTTCTTTCTGCTGTGATAACCCTGGTTTTCTATGACATAGAAGTTACAAAATCTCTTGGGAACATGTTTTCTAGTTGTTTTCTTGAATATAAAGCGCAATTAAAGAAGAAAATTAAAATTTAAAAAAATCGACAATTCTCTTGTACGCTGACCCATCAGATTTTGCCATTTTCAGCAAGTTTCTTTCTGCTGTGATAACCCTGGATTTCTATGACATAGAAGTTACAAAATCAGTTAGGAACTTGTTTTCATAGTTGTTTACTTGAATATAATTCCTTATTAAAGAAGAAAAGTAAACTTTAAAAAAATCGAAAAATCTTTGTGAACGCGGACCCATCAGATTTTGCCATTTGCAGCAAGTTTCTTTCTGCTGTGATAACCCTGGTTTTCTATGACATAGAAATTATGAAATCTGTTGGGAACATGTTTCCTAGTTGTTTTCTTGAATATAAAGCGCAATTAAAGAAGAAAATTAAAATTTCAAAAAATCGACAATTCTCGTGTACGCGGACCCATCAGATTTTGCCATTTTCAGCAAGTTTCTTTCTGCTGTGATAACCCTGGTTTTCTATGACATAGAAGGTACAAAATCTCTTGGAAACATGTTTCCTAGTTGTTTTCTAGAATATAAAGCGCAATTAAAGAAGAAAATTAAAATTTTAAAAAATCGACAATTCTCGTGTACGCGGACCCATCAGATTTTGCCATTTTCAGCAAGTTTCTTTCTGCTGTGATAACTCTGGTTTTCTATGACATAGAAGTTACAAAATCTGTTGGGAACATGTTTCCTAGTTGTTTTCTTGAATATAAAGCGCAATTAAAGAAGAAAATTAAAATTTTAAAAAATCGACTATTCTCGTGAACGCGGACACATCAGATTTTGCCATTTTCAGCAAGTTTCTTTCTGCTGTGATAACCCTGGTTTTCTATGACATAGAAGTTACAAAATCTGTTGGGAACATGTTTCCTAGCTGTTTTTTTGAATATAAAGCCGTTTTAAAGACGAAAATTAAAATTTCAAAAAATCGACAATTCTCGTGTACGCAGGCCCATCAGATTTTGCTATTTTCAGCAAGTTTCTTTCTGCTGTGATAACCCTGGATTTCTATGACATAGAAGTTACAAAATCAGTTAGAAACTTGTTTTCATAGTTGTTTACTTGAATATAATGCCTTATTAAAGAAGAAAAGTTAACTTTTAAAAAATCAACAATTGTCGTGAACGCGGACCCATCAGATTTTGCCATTTGCAGCAAGTTTCTTTCTGCTGTGATAACCCTGGTTTTCTATGACATAGAAATTATGAAATCTGTTGGGAACATGTTTCCTAGTTGTTTTCTTGAATATAAAGCGCAATTAAAGAAGAAAATTAAAATTAAAAAAAATCGACAATTCTCGTGTACGCGGACCCATCAGATTTTGCCATTTTCAGCAAGTTTCTTTCTGCTGTGATAACCCTGGTTTTCTATGACATAGAAGGTACAAAATCTCTTGGAAACATGTTTCCTAGTTGTTTTCTTGAATATAAAGCGCAATTAAAGAAGAAAATTAAAATTTCAAAGAATCGACAATTCTCGTGAACGCGGACCCATCAGATTTTGCTATTTTCAGCAAGTTTCTTTCTGCTGTGATAACCCTGGATTTCTATGACATAGAAGTTACAAAATCAGTTAGGAACTTGTTTTCATAGTTGTTTACTTGAATATAATGCCTTATTAAAGAAGAAAAGTAAACTTTTAAAAAATCGACAATTGTCGTGAACGCGGACCCATCAGATTTTGCCATTTGCAGCAAGTTTCTTTCTGCTGTGATAACCCTGGTTTTCTATGACATAGAAATTATGAAATCTCTTGGGAACATGTTTCCTAATTGTTTTCTTGAATATAAAGCGCAATTAAAGAAGAAAATTAAAATTTAAAAAAATCGACTATTCTCGTGAACGCGGACCCATCAGATTTTGCCATTTTCAGCAAGTTTCTTTCTGCTGTGATAACTCTGGTTTTCTATGACATAGAAGTTACAAAATCTGTTGGGAACATGTTTCCTAGCTGTTTTCTTGAATATAAAGCCGTTGTAAAGACGAAAATTTAAATTTAAAAAAATCGACAATTCTCGTGAACGCGGACCGATCAGTTTTTCCATTTTCAGCAAGTTTCTTTCTGCTGTGATAACCCTGGTTTTCTATGACATAGAAGGTACAAAATCTCTTGGAAACATGTTTCCTAGTTGTTTTCTAGAATATAAAGCGCAATTAAAGAAGAAAATTAAAATTTTAAAAAATCGACAATTCTCGTGTACGCGGACCCATCAGATTTTGCCATTTTCAGCAAGTTTCTTTCTGCTGTGATAACTCTGGTTTTCTATGACATAGAAGTTACAAAATCTGTTGGGAACATGTTTCCTAGTTGTTTTCTTGAATATAAAGCGCAATTAAAGAAGAAAATTAAAATTTTAAAAAATCGACTATTCTCGTGAACGCGGACACATCAGATTTTGCCATTTTAAGCAAGTTTCTTTCTGCTGTGATAACCCTGGTTTTCTATGACATAGAAGTTACAAAATCTGTTGGGAACATGTTTCCTAGCTGTTTTTTTGAATATAAAGCCGTTTTAAAGACGAAAATTAAAATTTCAAAAAATCGACAATTCTCGTGTACGCAGGCCCATCAGATTTTGCTATTTTCAGCAAGTTTCTTTCTGCTGTGATAACCCTGGATTTCTATGACATAGAAGTTACAAAATCAGTTAGAAACTTGTTTTCATAGTTGTTTACTTGAATATAATGCCTTATTAAAGAAGAAAAGTTAACTTTTAAAAAATCAACAATTGTCGTGAACGCGGACCCATCAGATTTTGCCATTTGCAGCAAGTTTCTTTCTGCTGTGATAACCCTGGTTTTCTATGACATAGAAATTATGAAATCTGTTGGGAACATGTTTCCTAGTTGTTTTCTTGAATATAAAGCGCAATTAAAGAAGAAAATTAAAATTAAAAAAAATCGACAATTCTCGTGTACGCGGACCCATCAGATTTTGCCATTTTCAGCAAGTTTCTTTCTGCTGTGATAACCCTGGTTTTCTATGACATAGAAGGTACAAAATCTCTTGGAAACATGTTTCCTAGTTGTTTTCTTGAATATAAAGCGCAATTAAAGAAGAAAATTAAAATTTCAAAGAATCGACAATTCTCGTGAACGCGGACCCATCAGATTTTGCTATTTTCAGCAAGTTTCTTTCTGCTGTGATAACCCTGGATTTCTATGACATAGAAGTTACAAAATCAGTTAGGAACTTGTTTTCATAGTTGGTTACTTGAATATAATGCCTTATTAAAGAAGAAAAGTAAACTTTTAAAAAATCGACAATTGTCGTGAACGCGGACCCATCAGATTTTGCCATTTGCAGCAAGTTTCTTTCTGCTGTGATAACCCTGGTTTTCTATGACATAGAAATTATGAAATCTCTTGGGAACATGTTTCCTAATTGTTTTCTTGAATATAAAGCGCAATTAAAGAAGAAAATTAAAATTTAAAAAAATCGACTATTCTCGTGAACGCGGACCCATCAGATTTTGCCATTTTCAGCAAGTTTCTTTCTGCTGTGATAACTCTGGTTTTCTATGACATAGAAGTTACAAAATCTGTTGGGAACATGTTTCCTAGCTGTTTTCTTGAATATAAAGCCGTTGTAAAGACGAAAATTTAAATTTAAAAAAATCGACAATTCTCGTGAACGCGGACCGATCAGTTTTTCCATTTTCAGCAAGTTTCTTTCTGCTGTGATAACCCTGGTTTTCTATGACATAGAAGTTACAAAATCTCTTGGGAACATGTTTCCTAGTTGTTTTCTTGAATATAAAGCGCAATAAAAGAAGAAAATTAAAATTTTTAAAAATCGACAATTCTCGTGTACGCTGACCCATCAGATTTTGCCATTTTCAGCAAGTTTCTTTCTGCTGTGATAACCCTGGTTTTCTATGACATAGAAGGTACAAAATCTCTTGGAAACATGTTTCCTAGTTGTTTTCTTGAATATAAAGCGCAATTAAAGAAGAAAATTAAAATTTCAAAGAATCGACAATTCTCGTGAACGCGGACCCATCAGATTTGGCCATTTTCAGCAAGTTTCTTTCTGCTGTGATAACCCTGGTTTTCTATGACATAGAAATTATGAAATCTGTTGGGAACATGTTTCCTAGTTGTTTTCTTGAATATAAAGCGCAATTAAAGAAGAAAATTAAAATTTTAAAAAATCGACAATTCTCGTGTACGCGGACCCATCAGATTTGGCCATTTTCAGCAAGTTTCTTTCTGCTGTGATAACCCTGGTTTTCTATGACATAGAAGTTACAAAATCTCTTGGGAACATGTTTCCTAGTTGTTTTCTTGAATATAAAGCGCAATTAAAGAAGAAAATTAAAATTAAAAAAAATCGACAATTCTCGTGTACGCTGACCCATCAGATTTTGCCATTTTCAGCAAGTTTCTTTCTGCTGTGATAACCCTGGTTTTCTATGACATAGAAGGTACAAAATCTCTAGGAAACATGTTTCCTAGTTGTTTTCTTGAATATAAAGCGCAATTAAAGAAGAAAATTAAAATTTCAAAGAATCGACAATTCTCGTGAAGGCGGACCCATCAGATTTGGCCATTTTCAGCAAGTTTCTTTCTGCTGTGATAACCCTGGTTTTCTATGACATAGAAATTATGAAATCTGTTGGGAACATGTTTCCTAGTTGTTTTCTTGAATATAAAGCGCAATTAAAGAAGAAAATTAAAATTTTAAAAAATCGACAATTCTCGTGTACGCGGACCCATCAGATTTGGCCATTTTAAGCAAGTTTCTTTCTGCTGTGATAACTCTGGTTTTCTATGACATAGAAGTTACAAAATCTCTTGGAAACATGTTTCCTAGTTGTTTTCTTGAATATAAAGCGCAATTAAAGAAGAAAATTAAAATTTCAAAGAATCGACAATTCTCGTGAACGCGGACCCATCAGATTTTGCTATTTTCAGCAAGTTTCTTTCTGCTGTGATAACCCTGGATTTCTATGACATAGAAGTTACAAAATCAGTTAGGAACTTGTTTTCATAGCTGTTTACTTGAATATAATGCCTTATTAAAGAAGAAAAGTAAACTTTTAAAAAATCGACAATTGTCGTGAACGCGGACCCATCAGATTTTGCCATTTGCAGCAAGTTTCTTTCTGCTGTGATAACCCTGGTTTTCTATGACATAGAAATTATGAAATCTCTTGGGAACATGTTTCCTAGTTGTTTTCTTGAATATAAAGCGCAATTAAAGAAGAAAATTAAAATTTAAAAAAATCGACTATTCTCGTGAACGCGGACCCATCAGATTTTGCCATTTTCAGCAAGTTTCTTTCTGCTGTGATAACTCTGGTTTTCTATGACATAGAAGTTACAAAATCTGTTGGGAACATGTTTCCTAGCTGTTTTCTTGAATATAAAGCCGTTGTAAAGACGAAAATTTAAATTTAAAAAAATCGACAATTCTCGTGAACGCGGACCCATCAGTTTTTCCATTTTCAGCAAGTTTCTTTCTGCTGTGATAACCCTGGTTTTCTATGACATAGAAGTTACAAAATCTCTTGGGAACATGTTTCCTAGTTGTTTTCTTGAATATAAAGCGCAATTAAAGAAGAAAATTAAAATTTTTAAAAATCGACAATTCTCGTGTACGCTGACCCATCAGATTTTGCCATTTTCAGCAAGTTTCTTTCTGCTGTGATAACCCTGGTTTTCTATGACATAGAAGGTACAAAATCTCTTGGAAACATGTTTCCTAGTTGTTTTCTTGAATATAAAGCGCAATTAAAGAAGAAAATTAAAATTTCAAAGAATCGACAATTCTCGTGAACGCGGACCCATCAGATTTTGCCATTTGCAGCAAGTTTCTTTCTGCTGTGATAACCCTGGTTTTCTATGACATAGAAATTATGAAATCTCTTGGGAACATGTTTCCTAGTTGTTTTCTTGAATATAAAGCGCAATTAAAGAAGAAAATTAAAATTTCAAAAAATCGACAATTCTCGTGTACGCGGACCCATCAGATTTTGCCATTTTCAGCAAGTTTCTTTCTGCTGTGATAACCCTGGTTTTCTATGACATAAAAGGGACAAAATCTCTAGGAAACATGTTTCCTAGTTGTTTTCTTGAATATAAAGCGCAATTAAAGAAGAAAATTAAAATTTTAAAAAATCGACAATTCTCGTGTACGCGGACCCATCAGATTTTGCCATTTTCAGCAAGTTTCTTTCTGCTGTGATAACTCTGGTTTTCTATGACATAGAAGTTACAAAATCTGTTGGGAACATGTTTCCTAGTTGTTTTCTTGAATATAAAGCGCAATTAAAGAAGAAAATTAAAATTTAAAAAAATCGACAATTCTCGTGAACGCGGACCCATCAGATTTTACCATTTGCAGCAAGTTTCTTTCTGCTGTGATAACCCTGCTTTTCTATGACATAGAAGTTACAAAATCTCTTGGGAACATGTTTTCTAGTTGTTTTCTTGAATATAAAGCGCAATTAAAGAAGAAAATTAAAATTTAAAAAAATCGACAATTCTCGTGTACGCTGACCCATCAGATTTTGCCATTTTCAGCAAGTTTCTTTCTGCTGTGATAACCCTGGATTTCTATGACATAGAAGTTACAAAATCAGTTAGGAACTTGTTTTCATAGTTGTTTACTTGAATATAATTCCTTATTAAAGAAGAAAAGTAAACTTTAAAAAAATCGACAATTCTCGTGAACGCGGACCCATCAGATTTTGCCATTTGCAGCAAGTTTCTTTCTGCTGTGATAACCCTGGTTTTCTATGACATAGAAATTATAAAATCTGTTGGGAACATGTTTCCTAGTTGTTTTCTTTAATATAAAGCGCAATTAAAGAAGAAAATTAAAATTTCAAAAAATCGACAATTCTCGTGTACGCGGACCCATCAGATTTTGCCATTTTCAGCAAGTTTCTTTCTGCTGTGATAACCCTGGTTTTCTATGACATAGAAGGTACAAAATCTCTTGGAAACATGTTTCCTAGTTGTTTTCTTGAATATAAAGCGCAATTCAAGAAGAAAATTAAAATTTTAAAAAATCGACAATTCTCGTGTACGCGGACCCATCAGATTTGGCCATTTTCAGCAAGTTTCTTTCTGCTGTGATAACTCTGGTTTTCTATGACATAGAAGTTACAAAATCTGTTGGGAACATGTTTCCTAGTTGTTTTCTTAAATATAAAGCGCAATTAAAGAAGAAAATTAAAATTTTAAAAAATCGACTATTCTCGTGAACGCGGACACATCAGATTTTGCCATTTTCAGCAAGTTTCTTTCTGCTGTGATAACCCTGGTTTTCTATGACATAGAAGGTACAAAATCTCTTGGAAACATGTTTCCTAGTTGTTTTCTTGAATATAAAGCGCAATTAAAGAAGAAAATTAAAATTTCAAAGAATCGACAATTCTCGTGAACGCGGACCCATCAGATTTGGCCATTTTCAGCAAGTTTCTTTCTGCTGTGATAACCCTGGTTTTCTATGACATAGAAATTATGAAATCTGTTGGGAACATGTTTCCTAGTTGTTTTCTTGAATATAAAGCGCAATTAAAGAAGAAAATTAAAATTTTAAAAAATCGACAATTCTCGTGTACGCGGACCCATCAGATTTGGCCATTTTCAGCAAGTTTCTTTCTGCTGTGATAACCCTGGTTTTCTATGACATAGAAGTTACAAAATCTCTTGGGAACATGTTTCCTAGTTGTTTTCTTGAATATAAAGCGCAATTAAAGAAGAAAATTAAAATTAAAAAAAATCGACAATTCTCGTGCACGCTGACCCATCAGATTTTGCCATTTTCAGCAAGTTTCTTTCTGCTGTGATAACCCTGGTTTTCTATGACATAGAAGGTACAAAATCTCTTGGAAACATGTTTCCTAGTTTTTTTCTTGAATATAAAGCGCAATTAAAGAAGAAAATTAAAATTTCAAAGAATCGACAATTCTCGTGAACGCGGACCCATCAGATTTTGCCATTTTCAGCAAGTTTCTTTCTGCTGTGATAACCCTGGATTTCTATGACATAGAAGTTACAAAATCAGTTAGGAACTTGTTTTCATAGTTGTTTACTTGAATATAATTCCTTATTAAAGAAGAAAAGTAAACTTTAAAAAAATCGACAATTCTCGTGAACGCGGACCCATCAGATTTTGCCATTTGCAGCAAGTTTCTTTCTGCTGTGATAACCCTGGTTTTCTATGACATAGAAATTATAAAATCTGTTGGGAACATGTTTCCTAGTTGTTTTCTTTAATATAAAGCGCAATTAAAGAAGAAAATTAAAATTTAAAAAAATCGACAATTCTCGTGTACGCGGACCCATCAGATTTTGCCATTTTCAGCAAGTTTCTTTCTGCTGTGATAACCCTGGTTTTCTATGACATAGAAGGTACAAAATCTCTTGGAAACATGTTTCCTAGTTGTTTTCTTGAATATAAAGCGCAATTCAAGAAGAAAATTAAAATTTTAAAAAATCGACAATTCTCGTGTACGCGGACCCATCAGATTTGGCCATTTTCAGCAAGTTTCTTTCTGCTGTGATAACTCTGGTTTTCTATGACATAGAAGTTACAAAATCTGTTGGGAACATGTTTCCTAGTTGTTTTCTTAAATATAAAGCGCAATTAAAGAAGAAAATTAAAATTTTAAAAAATCGACTATTCTCGTGAACGCGGACACATCAGATTTTGCCATTTTCAGCAAGTTTCTTTCTGCTGTGATAACCCTGGTTTTCTATGACATAGAAGGTACAAAATCTCTTGGAAACATGTTTCCTAGTTGTTTTCTTGAATATAAAGCGCAATTAAAGAAGAAAATTAAAATTTCAAAGAATCGACAATTCTCGTGAACGCGGACCCATCAGATTTGGCCATTTTCAGCAAGTTTCTTTCTGCTGTGATAACCCTGGTTTTCTATGACATAGAAATTATGAAATCTGTTGGGAACATGTTTCCTAGTTGTTTTCTTGAATATAAAGCGCAATTAAAGAAGAAAATTAAAATTTTAAAAAATCGACAATTCTCGTGTACGCGGACCCATCAGATTTGGCCATTTTCAGCAAGTTTCTTTCTGCTGTGATAACCCTGGTTTTCTATGACATAGAAGTTACAAAATCTCTTGGGAACATGTTTCCTAGTTGTTTTCTTGAATATAAAGCGCAATTAAAGAAGAAAATTAAAATTAAAAAAAATCGACAATTCTCGTGCACGCTGACCCATCAGATTTTGCCATTTTCAGCAAGTTTCTTTCTGCTGTGATAACCCTGGTTTTCTATGACATAGAAGGTACAAAATCTCTTGGAAACATGTTTCCTAGTTTTTTTCTTGAATATAAAGCGCAATTAAAGAAGAAAATTAAAATTTCAAAGAATCGACAATTCTCGTGAACGCGGACCCATCAGATTTTGCTATTTTCAGCAAGTTTCTTTCTGCTGTGATAACCCTGGATTTCTATGACATAGAAGTTACAAAATCAGTTAGGAACTTGTTTTCATAGTTGTTTACTTGAATATAATGCCTTATTAAAGAAGAAAAGTAAACTTTTAAAAAATCGACAATTGTCGTGAACGCGGACCCATCAGATTTTGCCATTTGCAGCAAGTTTCTTTCTGCTGTGATAACCCTGGTTTTCTATGACATAGAAATTATGAAATCTCTTGGGAACATGTTTCCTAGTTGTTTTCTTGAATATAAAGCGCAATTAAAGAAGAAAATTAAAATTTCAAAAAATCGACAATTCTCGTGTACGCGGACCCATCAGATTTTGCCATTTTCAGCAAGTTTCTTTCTGCTGTGATAACCCTGGTTTTCTATGACATAGAAGGTACAAAATCTCTTGGAAACATGTTTCCTAGTTGTTTTCTTGAATATAAAGCGCAATTAAAGAAGAAAATTAAAATTTTAAAAAATCGACAATTCTCGTGTACGCGGACCCATCAGATTTTGCCATTTTCAGCAAGTTTCTTTCTGCTGTGATAACTCTGGTTTTCTATGACATAGAAGTTACAAAATCTGTTGGGAACATGTTTCGTAGTTGTTTTCTTGAATATAAAGCGCAATTAAAGAAGAAAATTAAAATTTAAAAAAATCGACAATTCTCGTGAACGCGGACCCATCAGATTTTACCATTTGCAGCAAGTTTCTTTCTGCTGTGATAACCCTGCTTTTCTATGACATAGAAGTTACAAAATCTCTTGGGAACATGTTTTCTAGTTGTTTTCTTGAATATAAAGCGCAATTAAAGAAGAAAATTAAAATTTAAAAAAATCGACAATTCTCGTGTACGCTGACCCATCAGATTTTGCCATTTTCAGCAAGTTTCTTTCTGCTGTGATAACCCTGGATTTCTATGACATAGAAGTTACAAAATCAGTTAGGAACTTGTTTTCATAGTTGTTTACTTGAATATAATTCCTTATTAAAGAAGAAAAGTAAACTTTAAAAAAATCGACAATTCTCGTGAACGCGGACCCATCAGATTTTGCCATTTGCAGCAAGTTTCTTTCTGCTGTGATAACCCTGGTTTTCTATGACATAGAAATTATAAAATCTGTTCGGACCATGTTTCCTAGTTGTTTTCTTTAATATAAAGCGCAATTAAAGAAGAAAATTAAAATTTTAAAAAATCGACAATTCTCGTGTACGCGGACCCATCAGATTTTGCCATTTTCAGCAAGTTTCTTTCTGCTGTGATAACCCTGGTTTTCTATGACATAGAAGGTACAAAATCTGTTGGGAACATGTTTCCTAGTTGTTTTCTTAAATATAAAGCGCAATTGAAGAAGAAAATTAAAATTTTAAAAAATCGACTATTCTCGTGAACGCGGACACATCAGATTTTGCCATTTTCAGCAAGTTTCTTTCTGCTGTGATAACCCTGGTTTTCTATGACATAGAAGTTACAAAATCTGTTGGGAACATGTTTCCTAGGTGTTTTCTTGAATATAAAGCCGTTTTAAAGACGAAAATTAAAATTTCAAAAAATCGACAATTCTTGTGTACGCAGGCCCATCAGATTTTGCTATTTTCAGCAAGTTTCTTTCTGCTGTGATAACCCTGGATTTCTATGACATAGAAGTTACAAAATCAGTTAGGAACTTGTTTTCATAGTTGTTTACTTGAATATAATGCCTTATTAAAGAAGAAAAGTTAACTTTTAAAAAATCGACAATTCTCGTGAACGCGGACCCATCAGATTTTGCCATTTGCAGCAAGTTTCTTTCTGCTGTGATAACCCTGGTTTTCTATGACATAGAAATTATGAAATCTGTTGGGAACATGTTTCCTAGTTGTTTTCTTGAATATAAAGCGCAATTAAAGAAAAAAATTAAAATTTCAAAAAATCGACAATTCTCGTGTACGCGGACCCATCAGATTTTGCCATTTTCAGCAAGTTTCTTTCTGCTGTGATAACCCTGGTTTTCTATGACATAGAAGTTACAAAATCTGTTGGGAACATGTTTCCTAGCTGTTTTCTTGAATATAAAGCCGTTTTAAAGACGAAAATTTAAATTTAAAAAAATCGACAATTCTCGTGGACGCGGACCCATCAGATTTGGCCATTTTCAGCAAGTTTCTTTCTGCTGTGATAACCCTGGTTTTCTATGACATAGAAGTTACAAAATCTCTTGGGAACATGTTTTCTAGTTGTTTTCTTGAATATAAAGCGCAATTAAAGAAGAAAATAAAAATTTAAAAAAATCGACAATTCTCGTGTACGCTGACCCATCAGATTTTGCCATTTTCAGCAAGTTTCTTTCTGCTGTGATAACCCTGGATTTCTATGACATAGAAGTTACAAAATCAGTTAGGAACTTGTTTTCATAGTTGTTTACTTGAATATAATTCCTTATTAAAGAAGAAAAGTAAACTTTAAAAAAATCGAAAAATCTTTGTGAACGCGGACCCATCAGATTTTGCCATTTGCAGCAAGTTTCTTTCGGCTGTGATAACCCTGGTTTTCTATGACATAGAAATTATGAAATCTGTTGGGAACATGTTTCCTAGTTGTTTTCTTGAATATAAAGCGCAATTAAAGAAGAAAATTAAAATTTCAAAAAATCGACAATTCTCGTGTACGCAGACCCATCAGATTTTGCCATTTTCAGCAAGTTTCTTTCTGCTGTGATAACCCTGGTTTTCTATGACATAGAAGGTACAAAATCTCTTGGAAACATGTTTCCTAGTTGTTTTCTTGAATATAAAGCGCAATTAAAGAAGAAAATTAAAATTTTAAAAAATCGACAATTCTCGTGTACGCGGACCCATCAGATTTTGCCATTTTCAGCAAGTTTCTTTCTGCTGTGATAACTCTGGTTTTCTATGACATAGAAGTTACAAAATCTGTTGGGAACATGTTTCCTAGTTGTTTTCTTGAATATAAAGCGCAATTAAAGAAGAAAATTAAAATTTAAAAAAATCGACTATTCTCGTGAACGCGGACACATCAGATTTTGCCATTTTCAGCAAGTTTCTTTCTGCTGTGATAACCCTGGTTTTCTATGACATAGAAGTTACAAAATCTGTTGGGAACATGTTTCCTAGCTGTTTTCTTGAATATAAAGCCGTTTTAAAGACGAAAATTAAAATTTCAAAAAATCGACAATTCTCGTGTACGCAGGCCCATCAGATTTTGCTATTTTCAGCAAGTTTCTTTCTGCTGTGATAACCCTGGATTTCTATGACATAGAAGTTACAAAATCAGTTAGGAACTTGTTTTCATAGTTGTTTACTTGAATATAATGCCTTATTAAAGAAGAAAAGTTAACTTTTAAAAAATCGACAATTGTCGTGAACGCGGACCCATCAGATTTTGCCATTTGCAGCAAGTTTCTTTCTGCTGTGATAACCCTGGTTTTCTATGACATAGAAATTATGAAATCTGTTGGGAACATGTTTCCTAGTTGTTTTCTTGAATATAAAGCGCAATTAAAGAAGAAAATTAAAATTTAAAAAAATCGACAATTCTCGTGTACGCGGACCCATCAGATTTTGCCATTTTCAGCAAGTTTCTTTCTGCTGTGATAACCCTGGTTTTCTATGACATAGAAGGTACAAAATCTCTTGGAAACATGTTTCCTAGTTGTTTTCTTGAATATAAAGCGCAATTAAAGAAGAAAATTAAAATTTCAAAGAATCGACAATTCTCGTGAACGCAGACCCATCAGATTTTGCTATTTTCAGCAAGTTTCTTTCTGCTGTGATAACCCTGGATTTCTATGACATAGAAGTTACAAAATCAGTTAGGAACTTGTTTTCATAGTTGTTTACTTGAATATAATGCCTTATTAAAGAAGAAAAGTAAACTTTTAAAAAATCGACAATTGTCGTGAACGCGGACCCATCAGATTTTGCCATTTGCAGCAAGTTTCTTTCTGCTGTGATAACCCTGGTTTTCTATGACATAGAAATTATGAAATCTCTTGGGAACATGTTTCCTAGTTGTTTTCTTGAATATAAAGCGCAATTAAAGAAGAAAATTAAAATTTAAAAAAATCGACTGTTCTCGTGAACGCGGACCCTATCAGATTTTGCCATTTTCAGCAAGTTTCTTTCTGCTGTGATAACTCTGGTTTTCTATGACATAGAAGTTACAAAATCTGTTGGGAACATGTTTCCTAGCTGTTTTCTTGAATATAAAGCCGTTTTAAAGACGAAAATTTAAATTTCAAAAAATCGACAATTCTCGTGAACGCGGACCCATCAGTTTTTCCATTTTCAGCAAGTTTCTTTCTGCTGTGATAACCCTGGTTTTCTATGACATAGAAGTTACAAAATCTCTTGGGAACATGTTTCCTAGTTGTTTTCTTGAATATAAAGCGCAATTAAAGAAGAAAATTAAAATTTTTAAAAATCGACAATTCTCGTGTACGCTGACCCATCAGATTTTGCCATTTTCAGCAAGTTTCTTTCTGCTGTGATAACCCTGGTTTTCTATGACATAGAAATTATGAAATCTGTTGGGAACATGTTTCCTAGTTGTTTTCTTGAATATAAAGCGCAATTAAAGAAGAAAATTAAAATTTAAAAAAATCGACAATTCTCGTGTACGCGGACCCATCAGATTTGGCCATTTTCAGCAAGTTTCTTTCTGCTGTGATAACCCTGGTTTTCTATGACATAGAAATTATGAAATCTGTTGGGAACATGTTTCATAGTTGTTTTCTTGAATATAAAGCGCAATTAAAGAAGAAAATTAAAATTTTAAAAAATCGACAATTCTCGTGTACGCGGACCCATCAGATTTTGCCATTTTCAGCAAGTTTCTTTCTGCTGTGATAACCCTGGTTTTCTATGACATAGAAGTTACAAAATCTGTTGGGAACATGTTTCCTAGCTGTTTTCTTGAATATAAAGCCGTTTTAAAGACGAAAATTAAAATTTCAAAAAATCGACAATTCTCGTGTACGCGGACCCATCAGATTTTGCCATTTTCAGCAAGTTTCTTTCTGCTGTGATAACCCTGGATTTCTATGACATAGAAGTTACAAAATCAGTTAGGAACTTGTTTCCTAGTTGTTTACTTGAATATAATGCCTTATTAAAGAAGAAAAGTAAAATTTCAAAAAATCGACAATTCTCGTGAACGCGGACCCATCAGATTTTGCCATTTGCAGCAAGTTTCTTTCTGCTGTGATAACCCTGGTTTTCTATGACATAGAAATTATGAAATCTGTTGGGAACATGTTTCCTAGTTGTTTTCTTGAATATAAAGCGCAATTAAAGAAGAAAATTAAAATTTAAAAAAATCGACAATTCTCCTGTATGCGGACCCATCAGATTTGGCCATTTTCAGCAAGTTTCTTTCTGCTGTGATAACCCTGGTTTTCTATGACATAGAAGTTACAAAATCTGTTGGGAACATGTTTCCTAGCTGTTTTCTTGAATATAAAGCCGTTTTAAAGACGAAAATGAAAATTTCAAAAAATCGCCAATTCTCGTGAACGCGAACATGTCAGATTGTGCCATTTTAAGCAAGTTTCTCTCTTCTGGGATAACCCTGGTTTTCTAGGACATAAAAGTTTCAAAATCTGTTGGGAACATCTTTTCTAGGAGTTTTCTTGAATATAAACCCCTAAATAAAGAAGAAAATATGAATTTTAAAAAATCGACAATTCTCGGGAACGCGGACCCATCAGATTTTGCCATTTGCAGCAAGTTTCGTTCTGCTGTGATAACCCTGGTTTTCTATGACATAGAAATTATGAAATATGTTGGGAACATGTTTCCTAGTTGTTTTCTTGAATATAAAGCGCAATTAAAGAAGAAAATTAAAATTTTAAAAAATCGACAATTCTCGTGTACGCGGACCCATCAGTTTTTGCCATTTTCAGCAAGTTTCTTTCTGCTGTGATAACCCTGGTTTTCTATGACATAGAAGGTACAAAATCTCTTGGAAACATGTTTCCTAGTTGTTTTCTTGAATATAAAGCGCAATTAAAGAAGAAAATTAAAATTTCAAAGAATCGACAATTCTCGTGGACGCGGACGCATCAGATTTGGCCAGTTTCAGCAAGTTTCTTTCTGCTGTGATAACCCTGGTTTTCTATGACATAGAAGTTACAAAATCTGTTGGGAACATGTTTTCTAGCTGTTTTCTTGAATATAAAGCCGTTTTAAAGACGAAAATTAAAATTTCAAAAAATCGCCAATTCTCGTGAACGCGAACATGTCAGATTGTGCCATTTTAAGCAAGTTTCTCTCTTCTGGGATAACCCTGGTTTTCTAGGACATAAAAGTTTCAAAATCTGTTGGGAACATCTTTTCTAGGAGTTTTCTTGAATATAAACCCCTAAATAAAGAAGAAAATATGAATTTTAAAAAATCGACAATCCTCGGGAACGCGGACCCATCAGATTTTGCCATTTGCAGCAAGTTTCTTTCTGCTGTGATAACCCTGGTTTTCTATGACATAGAAATTATGAAATCTGTTGGGAACATGTTTCCTAGTTGTTTTCTTGAATATAAAGCGCAATTAAAGAAGAAAATTAAAATTTGAAAAAATCGACAATTCTCGTGTACGCGGACCCATCAGATTTGGCCATTTTCAGCAAGTTTCTTTCTGCTGTGATAACCCTGGTTTTCTATGACATAGAAGTTACAAAATCTGTTGGGAACATGTTTCCTAGCTGTTTTCTTGAATATAAAGCCGTTGTAAAGACGAAAATGAAAATTTCAAAAAATCGCCAATTCTCGTGAACGCGAACATGTCAGATTGTGCCATTTTAAGCAAGTTTCTCTCTTCTGGGATAACCCTGGTTTTCTAGGACATAAAAGTTTCAAAATCTGTTGGGAACATCTTTTCTAGGAGTTTTCTTGAATATAAATTCCTAAATAAAGAAGAAAATATGAATTTTAAAAAATCGACAATCCTCAAGAACGCGGACCCATCAGATTTTGCCATTTTCAGCAAGTTTCTTTCTGCTGTGATAACCCTGATTTTCTATGACATAGAAGTTACAAAATCTCTTGGGAACATGTTTCCTAGTTGTTTTCTTGAATATAAAGCGCAATTAAAGAAGAAAATTAAAATTTCAAAGAATCGACAATTCTCGTGGACGCGGACGCATCAGATTTGGCCAGTTTCAGCAAGTTTCTTTCTGCTGTGATAACCCTGGTTTTCTATGATATAGAAGTTACAAAATCTGTTGGGAACATGTTTCCTAGCTGTTTTCTTGAATATAAAGCCGTTTTAAAGACGAAAATTAAAATTTCAAAAAATCGACAATTCTCGTGTACGCGGACCCATCAGATTTTGCCATTTTCAGCAAGTTTCTTTCTGCTGTGATAACCCTGGATTTCTATGACATAGAAGTTACAAAATCAGTTAGGAACTTGTTTCCTAGTTGTTTACTTGAATATAATGCCTTATTAAAGAAGAAAAGTAAAATTTCAAAAAATCGACAATTCTCGTGAACGCGGACCCATCAGATTTTGCCATTTGCAGCAAGTTTCTTTCTGCTGTGATAACCCTGGTTTTCTATGACATAGAAATTATGAAATCTGTTGGGAACATGTTTCCTAGTTGTTTTCTTGAATATAAAGCGCAATTAAAGAAGAAAATTAAAATTTAAAAAAATCGACAATTCTCCTGTATGCGGACCCATCAGATTTGGCCATTTTCAGCAAGTTTCTTTCTGCTGTGATAACCCTGGTTTTCTATGACATAGAAGTTACAAAATCTGTTGGGAACATGTTTCCTAGCTGTTTTCTTGAATATAAAGCCGTTTTAAAGACGAAAATGAAAACTTCAAAAAATCGCCAATTCTCGTGAACGCGAACATGTCAGATTGTGCCATTTTAAGCAAGTTTCTCTCTTCTGTGATAACCCTGGTTTTCTAGGACATAAAAGTTTCAAAATCTGTTGGGAACATCTTTTCTAGGAGTTTTCTTGAATATAAACCCCTAAATAAAGAAGAAAATATGAATTTTAAAAAATCGACAATCCTCGGGAACGCGGACCCATCAGATTTTGCCATTTGCAGCAAGTTTCTTTCTGCTGTGATAACCCTGGTTTTCTATGACATAGAAATTATGAAATATGATGGGAACATGTTTCCTAGTTGTTTTCTTGAATATAAAGCGCAATTAAAGAAGAAAATTAAAATTTAAAAAAATCGACAATTCTCGTGTACGCTGACCCATCAGATTTTGCCATTTTCAGCAAGTTTCTTTCTGCTGTGATAACCCTGGATTTCTATGACATAGAAGTAACAAAATCAGTTAGAAACTTGTTTTCATAGTTGTTTACTTAAATATAATGCCTTATTAAAGAAGAAAAGTAAACTTTTAAAAAATCGACAATTCTCGTGAACGCGGACCCATCAGATTTTGCCATTTGCAGCAAGTTTCTTTCTGCTGTGATAACCCTGGTTTTCTATGACATAGAAATTATGAAATCTGTTGGGAACATGTTTCCTAGTTGTTTTCTTTAATATAAAGCGCAATTAAAGAAGAAAATTAAAAATTTAAAAAATCGACAATTCTCGTGTACGCGGACCCATAAGATTTTGCCATTTTCAGCAAGTTTCTTTCTGCTGTGATAACCCTGGTTTTCTATGACATAGAAGTTACAAAATCTGTTGGGAACATGTTTCCTAGCTGTTTTCTTGAATATAAAGCCGTTGTAAAGACGAAAATGAAAATTTCAAAAAATCGCCAATTCTCGTGAACGCGAACATGTCAGATTGTGCCATTTTAAGCAAGTTTCTCTCTTCTGGGATAACCCTGGTTTTCTAGGACATAAAAGTTTCAAAATCTGTTGGGAACATCTTTTCTAGGAGTTTTCTTGAATATAAATTCCTAAATAAAGAAGAAAATATGAATTTTAAAAAATCGACAATCCTCAAGAACGCGGACCCATCAGATTTTGCCATTTGCAGCAAGTTTCTTTCTGCTGTGATAACCCTGGTTTTCTATGACATAGAAATTATGAAATCTGTTGGGAACATGTTTCCTAGTTGTTTTCTTGAATATAAAGCGCAATTAAAGAAGAAAATTAAAATTTTAAAAAATCGACAATTCTCGTGTACGCGGACCCATCAGTTTTTGCCATTTTCAGCAAGTTTCTTTCTGCTGTGATAACCCTGATTTTCTATGACATAGAAGTTACAAAATCTCTTGGGAACATGTTTCCTAGTTGTTTTCTTGAATATAAAGCGCAATTAAAGAAGAAAATTAAAATTTCAAAGAATCGACAATTCTCGTGGACGCGGACGCATCAGATTTGGCCAGTTTCAGCAAGTTTCTTTCTGCTGTGATAACCCTGGTTTTCTATGACATAGAAGTTACAAAATCTGTTGGGAACATGTTTTCTAGCTGTTTTCTTGAATATAAAGCCGTTTTAAAGACGAAAATTAAAATTTCAAAAAATCGCCAATTCTCGTGAACGCGAACATGTCAGATTGTGCCATTTTAAGCAAGTTTCTCTCTTCTGGGATAACCCTGGTTTTCTAGGACATAAAAGTTTCAAAATCTGTTGGGAACATCTTTTCTAGGAGTTTTCTTGAATATAAACCCCTAAATAAAGAAGAAAATATGAATTTTAAAAAATCGACAATCCTCGGGAACGCGGACCCATCAGATTTTGCCATTTGCAGCAAGTTTCTTTCTGCTGTGATAACCCTGGTTTTCTATGACATAGAAATTATGAAATCTGTTAGGAACATGTTTCCTAGTTGTTTTCTTGAATATAAAGCGCAATTAAAGAAGAAAATTAAAATTTGAAAAAATCGACAATTCTCGTGTACGCGGACCCATCAGATTTGGCCATTTTCAGCAAGTTTCTTTCTGCTGTGATAACCCTGGTTTTCTATGACATAGAAGTTACAAAATCTGTTGGGAACATTTTTCCTAGCTGTTTTCTTTAATATAAAGCCGTTTTAAAGACGAAAATTAAAATTTCAAAAAATCGCCAATTCTCGTGAACGCGAACATGTCAGATTGTGCCATTTTAAGCAAGTTTCTCTCTTCTGTGATAACCCTGGTTTTCTAGGACATAAAAGTTTCAAAATCTGTTGGGAACATCTTTTCTATGAGTTTTCTTGAATATAAACCCCTAAATAAAGAAGAAAATATGAATTTTTAAAAATCGACAATTCTCGGGAACGCGGACCCATCAGATTTTGCCATTTGCAGCAAGTTTCTTTCTGCTGTGATAACCCTGGTTTTCTATGACATATAAATTATGAAATCTGCTGGGAACATGTTTCCTAGTTGTTTTCTTGAATATAAAGCGCAGTTAAAGAAGAAAATTAAAATTTAAAATAATCGACAATTCTCGTGTACGCGGACACATCAGATTTTGCCATTTTCAGCAAGTTTCTTTCTGCTGTGATAACCCTGGTTTTCTATGACATAGAAGGTACAAAATCTCTTGGAAACATGTTTCCTAGTTGTTTTCTTGAATATAAAGCGCAATGAAAGAAGAAAATTAAAATTTCAAAGAATCGACAATTCTCGTGAACGCGGACCCATCAGATTTGGCCATTTTCAGCAAGTTTCTTTCTGCTGTGATAACCCTGGTTTTCTATGACATAGAAATAATGGAATCTGTTGGGAACATGTTTCCTAGTTGTTTTCTTGAATATAAAGCGCAATTAAAGAAGAAAATTAAAATTTTAAAAAATCGACAATTCTAGTGTACGCGGACCCATCAGATTTTGCCATTTTCAGCAAGTTTCTTTCTGCTGTGATAACCCTGGTTTTCTATGACATAGAAGTTACAAAATCTGTTGGGAACATGTTTCCTAGCTGTTTTCTTGAATATAAAGCGCAATTAAAGAAGAAAATTAAAATTTAAAAAAATCGACAATTCTCGTGTACGCGGACCCATCAGATTTGGCCATTTTCAGCAAGTTTCTTTCTGCTGTGATAACCCTGGTTTTCTATGACATAGAAGTTACAAAATCTGTTGGGAACATGTTTCCTAGCTGTTTTCTTGAATATAAAGCCGTTTTAAAGACGAAAATGAAAATTTCAAAAAATCGCCAATTCTCGTGAACGCGAACATGTCAGATTGTGCCATTTTAAGCAAGTTTCTCTCTTCTGGGATAACCCTGGTTTTCTAGGACATAAAAGTTTCAAAATCTGTTGGGAACATCTTTTCTAGGAGTTTTCTTGAATATAAATTCCTAAATAAAGAAGAAAATATGAATTTTAAAAAATCGACAATCCTCGGGAACGCGGACCCATCAGATTTTGCCATTTGCAGCAAGTTTCTTTCTGCTGTGATAACCCTGGTTTTCTATGACATAGAAATTATGAAATCTGTTGGGAACATGTTTCCTAGTTGTTTTCTTGAATATAAAGCGCAATTAAAGAAGAAAATTAAAATTAAAAAAAAACGACAATTCTCGTGTACGCGGACCCATCAGTTTTTGCCATTTTCAGCAAGTTTCTTTCTGCTGTGATAACCCTGATTTTCTATGACATAGAAGTTACAAAATCTCTTGGGAACATGTTTCCTAGTTGTTTTCTTGAATATAAAGCGCAATTAAAGAAGAAAATTAAAATTTCAAAGAATCGACAATTCTCGTGGACGCGGACGCATCAGATTTGGCCAGTTTCAGCAAGTTTCTTTCTGCTGTGATAACCCTGGTTTTCTATGACATAGAAGTTACAAAATCTGTTGGGAACATGTTTTCTAGCTGTTTTCTTGAATATAAAGCCGTTTTAAAGACGAAAATTAAAATTTCAAAAAATCGCCAATTCTCGTGAACGCGAACATGTCAGATTGTGCCATTTTAAGCAAGTTTCTCTCTTCTGGGATAACCCTGGTTTTCTAGGACATAAAAGTTTCAAAATCTGTTGGGAACATCTTTTCTAGGAGTTTTCTTGAATATAAACCCCTAAATAAAGAAGAAAATATGAATTTTAAAAAATCGACAATCCTCGGGAACGCAGACCCATCAGATTTTGCCATTTGCAGCAAGTTTCTTTCTGCTGTGATAACCCTGGTTTTCTATGACATAGAAATTATGAAATCTGTTGGGAACATGTTTCCTAGTTGTTTTCTTGAATATAAAGCGCAATTAAAGAAGAAAATTAAAATTTTAAAAAATCGACAATTCTCGTGTACGCGGACCCATCAGATTTTGCCATTTTCAGCAAGTTTCTTTCTGCTGTGATAACCCTGGTTTTCTATGACATATAAATTATGAAATCTGTTGGGAACATGTTTCCTAGTTGTTTTCTTGAATATAAAGCGCAATTAAAGAAGAAAATTAAAATTTCAAAAAATCGACAATTCTCGTGTACGCGGACCCATCAGATTTTGCCATTTTCAGCAAGTTTCTTTCTGCTGTGATAACCCTGGTTTTCTATGACATAGAAGTTACAAAATCTGTTGGGAACATGTTTCCTAGCTGTTTTCTTGAATATAAAGCCGTTTTAAAGACGAAAATGAAAATTTCAAAAAATCGCCAATTCTCGTGAACGCGAACATGTCAGATTGTGCCATTTTAAGCAAGTTTCTCTCTTCTGTGATAACCCTGGTTTTCTAGGACATAAAAGTTTCAAAATCTGTTGGGAACATCTTTTCTAGGAGTTTTCTTGAATATAAACCCCTAAATAAAGAAGAAAATATGAATTTTAAAAAATCGACAATTCTCGGGAACGCGGACCCATCAGATTTTGCCATTTGCAGCAAGTTTCTTTCTGCTGTGATAACCCTGGTTTTCTATGACATAGAAATAATGAAATATGATGGGAACATGTTTCCTAGTTGTTTTCTTGAATATAAAGCGCAATTAAAGAAGAAAATTAAAATTTAAAATAATCGACAATTCTCGTGTACGCGGACCCATCAGATTTTGCCATTTTCAGCAAGTTTCTTTCTGCTGTGATAACCCTGGTTTTCTATGACATAGAAGGTACAAAATCTCTTGGAAACATGTTTCCTAGTTGTTTTCTTGAATATAAAGCGCAATTAAAGAAGAAAATTAAAATTTAAAAAAATCGACAATTCTCGTGTACGCGGACCCATCAGATTTTGCCATTTTCAGCAAGTTTCTTTCTGCTGTGATAACCCTGGTTTTCTATGACATAGAAGTTACAAAATCTGTTGGGAACATGTTTCCTAGCTGTTTTCTTGAATATAAAGCGCAATTAAAGAAGAAAATTAAAATTTAAAAAAATCGACAATTCTCGTGTACGCGGACCCATCAGATTTGGCCAGTTTCAGCAAGTTTCTTTCTGCTGTGATAACCCTGGTTTTCTATGACATAGAAGTTACAAAATCTGTTGGGAACATGTTTCCTAGCTGTTTTCTTGAATATAAAGCCGTTTTAAAGACGAAAATTAAAATTTCAAAAAATCGCCAATTCTCGTGAACGCGAACATGTCAGATTGTGCCATTTTAAGCAAGTTTCTCTCTTCTGGGATAACCCTGGTTTTCTAGGACATAAAAGTTTCAAAATCTGTTGGGAACATCTTTTCTAGGAGTTTTCTTGAATATAAACCCTTAAATAAAGAAGAAAATATGAATTTTAAAAAATCGACAATCCTCGGGAACGCGGACCCATCAGATTTGGCCATTTTCAGCAAGTTTCTTTCTGCTGTGATAACCCTGGTTTTCTATGACATAGAAGTTACAAAATCTCTTGGGAACATGTTTTCTAGTTGTTTCCTTGAATATAAAGCGCAATTAAAGAAGAAAATTAAAATTTAAAAAAATCGACAATTCTCGTGTACGCTGACCCATCAGATTTTGCCATTTTCAGCAAGTTTCTTTCTGCTGTGATAACCCTGGATTTCTATGACATAGAAGTAACAAAATCAGTTAGAAACTTGTTTTCATAGTTGTTTACTTAAATATAATGCCTTATTAAAGAAGAAAAGTAAACTTTTAAAAAATCGACAATTCTCGTGAACGCAGACCCATCAGATTTTGCCATTTGCAGCAAGTTTCTTTCTGCTGTGATAACCCTGGTTTTCTATGACATAGAAATTATGAAATCTGTTGGGAACATGTTTCCTAGTTGTTTTCTTGAATATAAAGCGCAATTAAAGAAGAAAATTAAAATTTCAAAAAATCGACAATTCTCGTGTACGCGGACCCATCAGATTTTGCCATTTTCAGCAAGTTTCTTTCTGCTGTGATAACCCTGGTTTTCTATGACATAGAAGGTACAAAATCTCTGGGAAACATGTTTCCTTGTTGTTTTCTTGAATATAAAGCGCAATTAAAGAAGAAAATTAAAATTTCAAAGAATCGAAAATTCTCGTGGACGCGGACCCATCAGATTTTGCCATTTTCAGCAAGTTTCTTTCTGCTGTGATAACCCTGGTTTTCTATGACATAGAAGTTACAAAATCTGTTGGGAACATGTTTCCTAGCTGTTTTCTTGAATATAAAGCCGTTTTAAAGACGAAAATGAAAATTTCAAAAAATCGCCAATTCTCGTGAACGCGAACATGTCAGATTGTGCCATTTTAAGCAAGTTTCTCTCTTCTGTGATAACCCTGGTTTTCTAGGACATAAAAGTTTCAAAATCTGTTGGGAACATCTTTTCTAGGAGTTTTCTTGAATATAAACCCCTAAATAAAGAAGAAAATATGAATTTTAAAAAATCGACAATCCTCGGGAACGCGGACCCATCAGATTTTGCCATTTGCCGCAAGTTTCGTTCTGCTGTGATAACCCTGGTTTTCTATGACATAGAAATTATGAAATATGTTGGGAACATGTTTCCTAGTTGTTTTCTTGAATATAAAGCGCAATTAAAGAAGAAAATTAAAATTTAAAATAATCGACAATTCTCGTGTACGCGGACCCATCAGATTTTGCCATTTTCAGCAAGTTTCTTTCTGCTGTGATAACCCTGGTTTTCTATGACATAGAAGGTACAAAATCTCTTGGAAACATGTTTCCTAGTTGTTTTCTTGAATATAAAGCGCAATTAAAGAAGAAAATTAAAATTTCAAAGAATCGACAATTCTCGTGAACGCGGACCCATCAGATTTGGCCATTTTCAGCAAGTTTCTTTCTGCTGTGATAACCCTGGTTTTCTATGACATAGAAATTATGAAATCTGTTGGGAACATGTTTCCTAGTTGTTTTCTTGAATATAAAGCGCAATTAAAGAAGAAAATTAAAATTTCAAAAAATCGACAATTCTCGTGTACGCGGACCCATCAGATTTTGCCATTTTCAGCAAGTTTCTTTCTGCTGTGATAACCCTGGTTTTCTATGACATAGAAGGTACAAAATCTCTGGGTAACATGTTTCCTTGTTGTTTTCTTGAATATAAAGCGCAATTAAAGAAGAAAATTAAAATTTCAAAGAATCGAAAATTCTCGTGGACGCGGACCCATCAGATTTTGCCATTTTCAGCAAGTTTCTTTCTGCTGTGATAACCCTGGTTTTCTATTACATAGAAATTATGAAATCTGTTGGGAACATGTTTCCTAGTTGTTTTCTTGAATATAAAGCGCAATTAAAGAAGAAAATTAAAATTTCAAAAAATCGACAATTCTCGTGTACGCGGACCCATCAGATTTTGCCATTTTCAGCAAGTTTCTTTCTGCTGTGATAACCCTGGTTTTCTATGACATAGAAGTTACAAAATCTGTTGGGAACATGTTTCCTAGCTGTTTTCTTGAATATAAAGCGCAATTAAAGAAGAAAATTAAAATTTAAAAAAATCGACAATTCTCGTGTACGCGGACCCATCAGATTTGGCCAGTTTCAGCAAGTTTCTTTCTGCTGTGATAACCCTGGTTTTCTATGACATAGAAGTTACAAAATCTGTTGGGAACATGTTTCCTAGCTGTTTTCTTGAATATAAAGCCGTTTTAAAGACGAAAATTAAAATTTCAAAAAATCGCCAATTCTCGTGAACGCGAACATGTCAGATTGTGCCATTTTAAGCAAGTTTCTCTCTTCTGGGATAACCCTGGTTTTCTAGGACATAAAAGTTTCAAAATCTGTTGGGAACATCTTTTCTAGGAGTTTTCTTGAATATAAACCCTTAAATAAAGAAGAAAATATGAATTTTAAAAAATCGACAATCCTCGGGAACGCGGACCCATCAGATTTGGCCATTTTCAGCAAGTTTCTTTCTGCTGTGATAACCCTGGTTTTCTATGACATAGAAGTTACAAAATCTCTTGGGAACATGTTTTCTAGTTGTTTCCTTGAATATAAAGCGCAATTAAAGAAGAAAATTAAAATTTAAAAAAATCGACAATTCTCGTGTACGCTGACCCATCAGATTTTGCCATTTTCAGCAAGTTTCTTTCTGCTGTGATAACCCTGGATTTCTATGACATAGAAGTAACAAAATCAGTTAGAAACTTGTTTTCATAGTTGTTTACTTAAATATAATGCCTTATTAAAGAAGAAAAGTAAACTTTTAAAAAATCGACAATTCTCGTGAACGCAGACCCATCAGATTTTGCCATTTGCAGCAAGTTTCTTTCTGCTGTGATAACCCTGGTTTTCTATGACATAGAAATTATGAAATCTGTTGGGAACATGTTTCCTAGTTGTTTTCTTGAATATAAAGCGCAATTAAAGAAGAAAATTAAAATTTCAAAAAATCGACAATTCTCGTGTACGCGGACCCATCAGATTTTGCCATTTTCAGCAAGTTTCTTTCTGCTGTGATAACCCTGGTTTTCTATGACATAGAAGGTACAAAATCTCTGGGAAACATGTTTCCTTGTTGTTTTCTTGAATATAAAGCGCAATTAAAGAAGAAAATTAAAATTTCAAAGAATCGAAAATTCTCGTGGACGCGGACCCATCAGATTTTGCCATTTTCAGCAAGTTTCTTTCTGCTGTGATAACCCTGGTTTTCTATGACATAGAAGTTACAAAATCTGTTGGGAACATGTTTCCTAGCTGTTTTCTTGAATATAAAGCCGTTTTAAAGACGAAAATGAAAATTTCAAAAAATCGCCAATTCTCGTGAACGCGAACATGTCAGATTGTGCCATTTTAAGCAAGTTTCTCTCTTCTGTGATAACCCTGGTTTTCTAGGACATAAAAGTTTCAAAATCTGTTGGGAACATCTTTTCTAGGAGTTTTCTTGAATATAAACCCCTAAATAAAGAAGAAAATATGAATTTTAAAAAATCGACAATCCTCGGGAACGCGGAC
This sequence comes from Sepiola atlantica, assembly GCA_963556195.1. Lineage (NCBI taxonomy): Eukaryota > Metazoa > Mollusca > Cephalopoda > Sepiida > Sepiolidae > Sepiola > Sepiola atlantica. Next base: position 63,509 of record CAUVYP010000234.1, on the reverse strand, counting down.
CCATCAGATTTTGCCATTTGCAGCAAGTTTCTTTCTGCTGTGATAACCCTGGTTTTCTATGACATAGAAATTATGAAATATGATGGGAACATGTTTCCTAGTTGTTTTCTTGAATATAAAGCGCAATTAAAGAAGAAAATTAAAATTTAAAAAAATCGACAATTCTCGTGTACGCTGACCCATCAGATTTTGCCATTTTCAGCAAGTTTCTTTCTGCTGTGATAACCCTGGATTTCTATGACATAGAAGTAACAAAATCAGTTAGAAACTTGTTTTCATAGTTGTTTACTTAAATATAATGCCTTATTAAAGAAGAAAAGTAAACTTTTAAAAAATCGACAATTCTCGTGAACGCGGACCCATCAGATTTTGCCATTTGCAGCAAGTTTCTTTCTGCTGTGATAACCCTGGTTTTCTATGACATAGAAATTATGAAATCTGTTGGGAACATGTTTCCTAGTTGTTTTCTTGAATATAAAGCGCAATTAAAGAAGAAAATTAAAATTTCAAAAAATCGACAATTCTCGTGTACGCGGACCCATCAGATTTTGCCATTTTCAGCAAGTTTCTTTCTGCTGTGATAACCCTGGTTTTCTATGACATAGAAGGTACAAAATCTCTGGGTAACATGTTTCCTTGTTGTTTTCTTGAATATAAAGCGCAATTAAAGAAGAAAATTAAAATTTCAAAGAATCGAAAATTCTCGTGGACGCGGACCCATCAGATTTTGCCATTTTCAGCAAGTTTCTTTCTGCTGTGATAACCCTGGTTTTCTATTACATAGAAATTATGAAATCTGTTGGGAACATGTTTCCTAGTTGTTTTCTTGAATATAAAGCGCAATTAAAGAAGAAAATTAAAATTTCAAAAAATCGACAATTCTCGTGTACGCGGACCCATCAGATTTTGCCATTTTCAGCAAGTTTCTTTCTGCTGTGATAACCCTGGTTTTCTATGACATAGAAGTTACAAAATCTGTTGGGAACATGTTTCCTAGCTGTTTTCTTGAATATAAAGCGCAATTAAAGAAGAAAATTAAAATTTAAAAAAATCGACAATTCTCGTGTACGCGGACCCATCAGATTTGGCCAGTTTCAGCAAGTTTCTTTCTGCTGTGATAACCCTGGTTTTCTATGACATAGAAGTTACAAAATCTGTTGGGAACATGTTTCCTAGCTGTTTTCTTGAATATAAAGCCGTTTTAAAGACGAAAATTAAAATTTCAAAAAATCGCCAATTCTCGTGAACGCGAACATGTCAGATTGTGCCATTTTAAGCAAGTTTCTCTCTTCTGGGATAACCCTGGTTTTCTAGGACATAAAAGTTTCAAAATCTGTTGGGAACATCTTTTCTAGGAGTTTTCTTGAATATAAACCCTTAAATAAAGAAGAAAATATGAATTTTAAAAAATCGACAATCCTCGGGAACGCGGACCCATCAGATTTGGCCATTTTCAGCAAGTTTCTTTCTGCTGTGATAACCCTGGTTTTCTATGACATAGAAGTTACAAAATCTCTTGGGAACATGTTTTCTAGTTGTTTCCTTGAATATAAAGCGCAATTAAAGAAGAAAATTAAAATTTAAAAAAATCGACAATTCTCGTGTACGCTGACCCATCAGATTTTGCCATTTTCAGCAAGTTTCTTTCTGCTGTGATAACCCTGGATTTCTATGACATAGAAGTAACAAAATCAGTTAGAAACTTGTTTTCATAGTTGTTTACTTAAATATAATGCCTTATTAAAGAAGAAAAGTAAACTTTTAAAAAATCGACAATTCTCGTGAACGCAGACCCATCAGATTTTGCCATTTGCAGCAAGTTTCTTTCTGCTGTGATAACCCTGGTTTTCTGACATAGAAATTATGAAATCTGTTGGGAACATGTTTCCTAGTTGTTTTCTTGAATATAAAGCGCAATTAAAGAAGAAAATTAAAATTTCAAAAAATCGACAATTCTCGTGTACGCGGACCCATCAGATTTTGCCATTTTCAGCAAGTTTCTTTCTGCTGTGATAACCCTGGTTTTCTATGATATAGAAGGTACAAAATCTCTGGGAAACATGTTTCCTTGTTGTTTTCTTGAATATAAAGCGCAATTAAAGAAGAAAATTAAAATTTCAAAGAATCGAAAATTCTCGTGGACGCGGACCCATCAGATTTTGCCATTTTCAGCAAGTTTCTTTCTGCTGTGATAACCCTGGTTTTCTATGACATAGAAGTTACAAAATCTGTTGGGAACATGTTTCCTAGCTGTTTTCTTGAATATAAAGCCGTTTTAAAGACGAAAATTAAAATTTCAAAAAATCGACAATTCTCGTGAACGCGAACATGTCAGATTGTGCCATTTTAAGCAAGTTTCTCTCTTCTGTGATAACCCTGGTTTTCTAGGACATAAAAGTTTCAAAATCTGTTGGGAACATCTTTTCTAGGAGTTTTCTTGAATATAAACCCCTAAATAAAGAAGAAAATATGAATTTTAAAAAATCGACAATTCTCGGGAACGCGGACCCATCAGATTTTGCCATTTGCAGCAAGTTTCTTTCTGCTGTGATAACCCTGGTTTTCTATGACATAGAAATTATGAAATATGATGGGAACATGTTTCCTAGTTGTTTTCTTGAATATAAAGCGCAATTAAAGAAGAAAATTAAAATTTAAAAAAATCGACAATTCTCGTGTACGCTGACCCATCAGATTTTGCCATTTTCAGCAAGTTTCTTTCTGCTGTGATAACCCTGGATTTCTATGACATAGAAGTAACAAAATCAGTTAGAAACTTGTTTTCATAGTTGTTTACTTAAATATAATGCCTTATTAAAGAAGAAAAGTAAACTTTTAAAAAATCGACAATTCTCGTGAACGCGGACCCATCAGATTTTGCCATTTGCAGCAAGTTTCTTTCTGCTGTGATAACCCTGGTTTTCTATGACATAGAAATTATGAAATCTGTTGGGAACATGTTTCCTAGTTGTTTTCTTGAATATAAAGCGCAATTAAAGAAGAAAATTAAAATTTCAAAAAATCAACAATTCTCGTGTACGCGGACCCATCAGATTTTGCCATTTTCAGCAAGTTTCTTTCTGCTGTGATAACCCTGGTTTTCTATGACATAGAAGGTACAAAATCTCTGGGAAACATGTTTCCTTGTTGTTTTCTTGAATATAAAGCGCAATTAAAGAAGAAAATTAAAATTTCAAAGAATCGAAAATTCTCGTGGACGCGGACCCATCAGATTTTGCCATTTTCAGCAAGTTTCTTTCTGCTGTGATAACCCTGGTTTTCTATGACATAGAAGTTACAAAATCTGTTGGGAACATGTTTCCTAGCTGTTTTCTTGAATATAAAGCCGTTTTAAAGACGAAAATGAAAATTTCAAAAAATCGCCAATTCTCGTGAACGCGAACATGTCAGATTGTGCCATTTTAAGCAAGTTTCTCTCTTCTGTGATAACCCTGGTTTTCTAGGACATAAAAGTTTCAAAATCTGTTGGGAACATCTTTTCTAGGAGTTTTCTTGAATATAAACCCCTAAATAAAGAAGAAAATATGAATTTTAAAAAATCGACAATTCTCGGGAACGCGGACCCATCAGATTTTGCCATTTGCAGCAAGTTTCTTTCTGCTGTGATAACCCTGGTTTTCTATGACATAGAAATTATGAAATATGATGGGAACATGTTTCCTAGTTGTTTTCTTGAATATAAAGCGCAATTAAAGAAGAAAATTAAAATTTAAAATAATCGACAATTCTCGTGTACGCGGACCCATCAGATTTTGCCATTTTCAGCAAGTTACTTTCTGCTGTGATAACCCTGGTTTTCTATGACATAGAAGGTACAAAATCTCTTGGAAACATGTTTCCTAGTTGTTTTCTTGAATATAAAGCGCAATTAAAGAAGAAAATTAAAATTTCAAAGAATCGACAATTCTCGTGAACGCGGACCCATCAGATTTGGCCATTTTCAGCAAGTTTCTTTCTGCTGTGATAACCCTGGTTTTCTATGACATAGAAATTATGAAATCTGTTGGGAACATGTTTCCTAGTTGTTTTCTTGAATATAAAGCGCAATTAAAGAAGAAAATAAAAATTTTAAAAAATCGACAATTCTCGTGTACGCGGACCCATCAGATTTTGCCATTTTCAGCAAGTTTCTTTCTGCTGTGATAACCCTGGTTTTCTATGACATAGAAGTTACAAAATCTGTTGGGAACATGTTTCCTAGCTGTTTTCTTGCATATAAAGCGCAATTAAAGAAGAAAATTAAAATTTAAAAAAATCGACAATTCTCGTGTACGCGGACCCATCAGATTTGGCCAGTTTCAGCAAGTTTCTTTCTGCTGTGATAACCCTGGTTTTCTATGACATAGAAGTTACAAAATCTGTTGGGAACATGTTTCCTAGCTGTTTTCTTGAATATAAAGCCGTTTTAAAGACGAAAATTAAAATTTCAAAAAATCGCCAATTCTCGTGAACGCGAACATGTCAGATTGTGCCATTTTAAGCAAGTTTCTCTCTTCTGGGATAACCCTGGTTTTCTAGGACATAAAAGTTTCAAAATCTGTTGGGAACATCTTTTCTAGGAGTTTTCTTGAATATAAACCCTTAAATAAAGAAGAAAATATGAATTTTAAAAAATCGACAATCCTCGGGAACGCGGACCCATCAGATTTGGCCATTTTCAGCAAGTTTCTTTCTGCTGTGATAACCCTGGTTTTCTATGACATAGAAGTTACAAAATCTGTTGGGAACATGTTTCCTAGCTGTTTTCTTGAATATAAAGCCGTTTTAAAGACGAAAATTAAAATTTCAAAAAATCGACAATTCTCGTGAACGCGAACATGTCAGATTGTGCCATTTTAAGCAAGTTTCTCTCTTCTGTGATAACCCTGGTTTTCTAGGACATAAAAGTTTCAAAATCTGTTGGGAACATCTTTTCTAGGAGTTTTCTTGAATATAAACCCCTAAATAAAGAAGAAAATATGAATTTTAAAAAATCGACAATTCTCGGGAACGCGGACCCATCAGATTTTGCCATTTGCAGCAAGTTTCTTTCTGCTGTGATAACCCTGGTTTTCTATGACATAGAAATTATGAAATATGATGGGAACATGTTTCCTAGTTGTTTTCTTGAATATAAAGCGCAATTAAAGAAGAAAATTAAAATTTAAAAAAATCGACAATTCTCGTGTACGCTGACCCATCAGATTTTGCCATTTTCAGCAAGTTTCTTTCTGCTGTGATAACCCTGGATTTCTATGACATAGAAGTAACAAAATCAGTTAGAAACTTGTTTTCATAGTTGTTTACTTAAATATAATGCCTTATTAAAGAAGAAAAGTAAACTTTTAAAAAATCGACAATTCTCGTGAACGCGGACCCATCAGATTTTGCCATTTTCAGCAAGTTTCTTTCTGCTGTGATAACCCTGGTTTTCTATGACATAGAAATTATGAAATCTGTTGGGAACATGTTTCCTAGTTGTTTTCTTGAATATAAAGCGCAATTAAAGAAGAAAATTAAAATTTCAAAAAATCGACAATTCTCGTGTACGCGGACCCATCAGATTTTGCCATTTTCAGCAAGTTTCTTTCTGCTGTGATAACCCTGGTTTTCTATGACATAGAAGGTACAAAATCTCTGGGAAACATGTTTCCTTGTTGTTTTCTTGAATATAAAGCGCAATTAAAGAAGAAAATTAAAATTTCAAAGAATCGAAAATTCTCGTGGACGCGGACCCATCAGATTTTGCCATTTTCAGCAAGTTTCTTTCTGCTGTGATAACCCTGGTTTTCTATGACATAGAAGTTACAAAATCTGTTGGGAACATGTTTCCTAGCTGTTTTCTTGAATATAAAGCCGTTTTAAAGACGGAAATGAAAATTTCAAAAAATCGCCAATTCTCGTGAACGCGAACATGTCAGATTGTGCCATTTTAAGCAAGTTTCTCTCTTCTGTGATAACCCTGGTTTTCTAGGACATAAAAGTTTCAAAATCTGTTGGGAACATCTTTTCTAGGAGTTTTCTTGAATATAAACCCCTAAATAAAGAAGAAAATATGAATTTTAAAAAATCGACAATTCTCGGGAACGCGGACCCATCAGATTTTGCCATTTGCAGCAAGTTTCTTTCTGCTGTGATAACCCTGGTTTTCTATGACATAGAAATTATGAAATATGATGGGAACATGTTTCCTAGTTGTTTTCTTGAATATAAAGCGCAATTAAAGAAGAAAATTAAAATTTAAAATAATCGACAATTCTCGTGTACGCGGACCCATCAGATTTTGCCATTTTCAGCAAGTTTCTTTCTGCTGTGATAACCCTGGTTTTCTATGACATAGAAGGTACAAAATCTCTTGGAAACATGTTTCCTAGTTGTTTTCTTGAATATAAAGCGCAATTAAAGAAGAAAATTAAAATTTCAAAGAATCGACAATTCTCGTGAACGCGGACCCATCAGATTTGGCCATTTTCAGCAAGTTTCTTTCTGCTGTGATAACCCTGGTTTTCTATGACATAGAAATTATGAAATCTGTTGGGAACATGTTTCCTAGTTGTTTTCTTGAATATAAAGCGCAATTAAAGAAGAAAATAAAAATTTTAAAAAATCGACAATTCTCGTGTACGCGGACCCATCAGATTTTGCCATTTTCAGCAAGTTTCTTTCTGCTGTGATAACCCTGGTTTTCTATGACATAGAAGTTACAAAATCTGTTGGGAACATGTTTCCTAGCTGTTTTCTTGAATATAAAGCGCAATTAAAGAAGAAAATTAAAATTTAAAAAAATCGACAATTCTCGTGTACGCGGACCCATCAGATTTGGCCAGTTTCAGCAAGTTTCTTTCTGCTGTGATAACCCTGGTTTTCTATGACATAGAAGTTACAAAATCTGTTGGGAACATGTTTCCTAGCTGTTTTCTTGAATATAAAGCCGTTTTAAAGACGAAAATTAAAATTTCAAAAAATCGCCAATTCTCGTGAACGCGAACATGTCAGATTGTGCCATTTTAAGCAAGTTTCTCTCTTCTGGGATAACCCTGGTTTTCTAGGACATAAAAGTTTCAAAATCTGTTGGGAACATCTTTTCTAGGAGTTTTCTTGAATATAAACCCTTAAATAAAGAAGAAAATATGAATTTTAAAAAATCGACAATCCTCGGGAACGCGGACCCATCAGATTTTGCCATTTTCAGCAAGTTTCTTTCTGCTGTGATAACCCTGGTTTTCTATGACATAGAAGTTACAAAATCTCTTGGGAACATGTTTTCTAGTTGTTTCCTTGAATATAAAGCGCAATTAAAGAAGAAAATAAAAATTTAAAAAAATCGACAATTCTCGTGTACGCTGACCCATCAGATTTTGCCATTTTCAGCAAGTTTCTTTCTGCTGTGATAACCCTGGATTTCTATGACATAGAAGTAACAAAATCAGTTAGAAACTTGTTTTCATAGTTGTTTACTTAAATATAATGCCTTATTAAAGAAGAAAAGTAAACTTTTAAAAAATCGACAATTCTCGTGAACGCGGACCCATCAGATTTTGCCATTTGCAGCAAGTTTCTTTCTGCTGTGATAACCCTGGTTTTCTATGACATAGAAATTATGAAATCTGTTGGGAACATGTTTCCTAGTTTTTTTCTTGAATATAAAGCGCAATTAAAGAAGAAAATTAAAATTTCAAAGAATCGAAAATTCTCGTGGACGCGGACCCATCAGATTTTGCCATTTTCAGCAAGTTTCTTTCTGCTGTGATAACCCTGGTTTTCTATGACATAGAAGTTACAAAATCTGTTGGGAACATGTTTCCTAGCTGTTTTCTTGAATATAAAGCCGTTTTAAAGACGAAAATGAAAATTTCAAAAAATCGCCAATTCTCGTGAACGCGAACATGTCAGATTGTGCCATTTTAAGCAAGTTTCTCTCTTCTGTGATAACCCTGGTTTTCTAGGACATAAAAGTTTCAAAATCTGTTGGGAACATCTTTTCTAGGAGTTTTCTTGAATATAAACCCCTAAATAAAGAAGAAAATATGAATTTTAAAAAATCGACAATTCTCGGGAACGCGGACCCATCAGATTTTTCCATTTGCAGCAAGTTTCTTTCTGCTGTGATAACCCTGGTTTTCTATGACATAGAAATTATGAAATATGATGGGAACATGTTTCCTAGTTGTTTTCTTGAATATAAAGCGCAATTAAAGAAGAAAATTAAAATTTAAAATAATCGACAATTCTCGTGTACGCGGACCCATCAGATTTTGCCATTTTCAGCAAGTTTCTTTCTGCTGTGATAACCCTGGTTTTCTATGACATAGAAGGTACAAAATCTCTTGGAAACATGTTTCCTAGTTGTTTTCTTGAATATAAAGCGCAATTAAAGAAGAAAATTAAAATTTCAAAGAATCGACAATTCTCGTGAACGCGGACCCATCAGATTTGGCCATTTTCAGCAAGTTTCTTTCTGCTGTGATAACCCTGGTTTTCTATGACATAGAAATTATGAAATCTGTTGGGAACATGTTTCCTAGTTTTTTTCTTGAATATAAAGCGCAATTAAAGAAGAAAATTAAAATTTTAAAAAATCGACAATTCTCGTGTACGCGGACCCATCAGATTTTGCCATTTTCAGCAAGTTTCTTTCTGCTGTGATAACCCTGGTTTTGTATGACATAGAAGTTACAAAATCTGTTGGGAACATGTTTCCTAGCTGTTTTCTTGAATATAAAGCGCAATTAAAGAAGAAAATTAAAATTTAAAAAAATCGACAATTCTCGTGAACGCGAACATGTCAGATTGTGACATTTTAAGCAAGTTTCTCTCTTCTGGGATAACCCTGGTTTTCTAGGACATAAAAGTTTCAAAATCTGTTGGGAACATCTTTTCTAGGAGTTTTCTTGAATATAAACCCCTAAATAAAGAAGAAAATATGAATTTTAAAAAATCGACAATCCTCGGGAACGCGGACCCATCAGATTTTGCCATTTGCAGCAAGTTTCTTTCTGCTGTGATAACCCTGGTTTTCTATGACATAGAAATTATGAAATCTGTTGGGAACATGTTTCCTAGTTGTTTTCTTGAATATAAAGCGCAATTAAAGAAGAAAATTAAAATTTAAAAAAATCGACAATTCTCGTGTACGCGGACCCATCAGATTTTGCCATTTTCAGCAAGTTTCTTTCTGCTGTGATAACCCTGGTTTTCTATGACATAGAAGGTACAAAATCTCTTGGGAACATGTTTCCTAGTTGTTTTCTTGAATATAAAGCGCAATTAAAGAAGAAAATTAAAATTTCAAAGAATCGACAATTCTCGTGGACGCGGACGCATCAGATTTGGCCATTTTCAGCAAGTTTCTTTCTGCTGTGATAACCCTGCTTTTCTATGACATAGAAGTTACAAAATCTCTTGGGAACATGTTTTCTAGTTGTTTTCTTGAATATAAAGCGCACTTAAAGAAGAAAATTAAAATTTAAAAAAATCGACAATTCTCGTGTACGCTGACCTATCAGATTTTGCCATTTTCAGCAAGTTTCTTTCTGCTGTGATAACCCTGGTTTTCTATGACATAGAAGTTACAAAATCTGTTGGGAACATGTTTCCTAGCTGTTTTCTTGAATATAAAGCCGTTTTAAAGACGAAAATTAAAATTTCAAAAAATCGACAATTCTCGTGGACGCGGACCCATCAGATTTGGCCATTTTCAGCAAGTTTCTTTCTGCTGTGATAACCCTGGTTTTCTATGACATAGAAGTTACAAAATCTCTTGGGAACATGTTTTCTAGTTGCTTCCTTGAATATAAAGCGCAATTAAAGAAGAAAATTAAAATTTAAAAAAATCGACAATTCTCGTGTACGCTGACCCATCAGATTTTGCCATTTTCAGCAAGTTTCTTTCTGCTGTGATAACCCTGGATTTCTATGACATAGAAGTAACAAAATCAGTTAGAAACTTGTTTTCATAGTTGTTTACTTAAATATAATGCCTTATTAAAGAAGAAAAGTAAACTTTTAAAAAATCGACAATTCTCGTGAACGCGGACCCATCAGATTTTGCCATTTGCAGCAAGTTTCTTTCTGCTGTGATAACCCTGGTTTTCTATGACATAGAAATTATGAAATCTGTTGGGAACATGTTTCCTAGTTGTTTTCTTGAATATAAAGCGCAATTAAAGAAGAAAATTAAAATTTCAAAAAATCGACAATTCTCGTGTACGCGGACCCATCAGATTTTGCCATTTTCAGCAAGTTTCTTTCTGCTGTGATAACCCTGGTTTTCTATGACATAGAAGTTACAAAATCTCTGGGAAACATGTTTCCTTGTTGTTTTCTTGAATATAAAGCGCAATTAAAGAAGAAAATTGAAATTTCAAAGAATCGAAAATTCTCGTGGACGCGGACCCATCAGATTTTGCCATTTTCAGCAAGTTTCTTTCTGCTGTGATAACCCTGGTTTTCTATGACATAGAAGTTACAAAATCTGTTGGGAACATGTTTCCTAGCTGTTTTCTTGAATATAAAGCCGTTTTAAAGACGAAAATGAAAATTTCAAAAAATCGCCAATTCTCGTGAACGCGAACATGTCAGATTGTGCCATTTTAAGCAAGTTTCTCTCTTCTGGGATAACCCTGGTTTTCTAGGACATAAAAGTTTCAAAATCTGTTGGGAACATCTTTTCTAGGAGTTTTCTTGAATATAAACCCCTAAATAAAGAAGAAAATATGAATTTTAAAAAATCGACAATCCTCGGGAACGCGGACCCATCAGATTTTGCCATTTGCAGCAAGTTTCTTTCTGCTGTGATAACCCTGGTTTTCTATGACATAGAAATTATGAAATCTGTTGGGAACATGTTTCCTAGTTGTTTTCTTGAATATAAAGCGCAATTAAAGAAGAAAATTAAAATTTCAAAAAATCGACAATTCTCGTGTACGCGGACCCATCAGATTTTGCCATTTTCAGCAAGTTTCTTTCTGCTGTGATAACCCTGGTTTTCTATGACATAGAAGTTACAAAATCTCTTGGAAACATGTTTCCTAGTTGTTTTCTTGAATATAAAGCGCAATTAAAGAAGAAAATTAAAATTTCAAAGAATCGACAATTCTCGTGAACGCGGACCCATCAGATTTGGCCATTTTCAGCAAGTTTCTTTCTGCTGTGATAACCCTGGTTTTCTATGACATAGAAATTATGAAATCTGTTGGGAACATGTTTCCTAGTTGTTTTCTTGAATATAAAGCGCAATTAAAGAAGAAAATAAAAATTTTAAAAAATCGACAATTCTCGTGAACGCGGACCCATCAGATTTTGCCATTTGCAGCAAGTTTCTTTCTGCTGTGATAACCCTGGTTTTCTATGACATAGAAATTATGAAATCTGTTGGGAACATGTTTCCTAGTTTTTTTCTTGAATATAAAGCGCAATTAAAGAAGAAAATTAAAATTTCAAAGAATCGAAAATTCTCGTGGACGCGGACCCATCAGATTTTGCCATTTTCAGCAAGTTTCTTTCTGCTGTGATAACCCTGGTTTTCTATGACATAGAAGTTACAAAATCTGTTGGGAACATGTTTCCTAGCTGTTTTCTTGAATATAAAGCCGTTTTAAAGACGAAAATGAAAATTTCAAAAAATCGCCAATTCTCGTGAACGCGAACATGTCAGATTGTGCCATTTTAAGCAAGTTTCTCTCTTCTGTGATAACCCTGGTTTTCTAGGACATAAAAGTTTCAAAATCTGTTGGGAACATCTTTTCTAGGAGTTTTCTTGAATATAAACCCCTAAATAAAGAAGAAAATATGAATTTTAAAAAATCGACAATTCTCGGGAACGCGGACCCATCAGATTTTTCCATTTGCAGCAAGTTTCTTTCTGCTGTGATAACCCTGGTTTTCTATGACATAGAAATTATGAAATATGATGGGAACATGTTTCCTAGTTGTTTTCTTGAATATAAAGCGCAATTAAAGAAGAAAATTAAAATTTAAAATAATCGACAATTCTCGTGTACGCGGACCCATCAGATTTTGCCATTTTCAGCAAGTTTCTTTCTGCTGTGATAACCCTGGTTTTCTATGACATAGAAGGTACAAAATCTCTTGGAAACATGTTTCCTAGTTGTTTTCTTGAATATAAAGCGCAATTAAAGAAGAAAATTAAAATTTCAAAGAATCGACAATTCTCGTGAACGCGGACCCATCAGATTTGGCCATTTTCAGCAAGTTTCTTTCTGCTGTGATAACCCTGGTTTTCTATGACATAGAAATTATGAAATCTGTTGGGAACATGTTTCCTAGTTTTTTTCTTGAATATAAAGCGCAATTAAAGAAGAAAATTAAAATTTTAAAAAATCGACAATTCTCGTGTACGCGGACCCATCAGATTTTGCCATTTTCAGCAAGTTTCTTTCTGCTGTGATAACCCTGGTTTTCTATGACATAGAAGTTACAAAATCTGTTGGGAACATGTTTCCTAGCTGTTTTCTTGAATATAAAGCGCAATTAAAGAAGAAAATTAAAATTTAAAAAAATCGACAATTCTCGTGAACGCGAACATGTCAGATTGTGACATTTTAAGCAAGTTTCTCTCTTCTGGGATAACCCTGGTTTTCTAGGACATAAAAGTTTCAAAATCTGTTGGGAACATCTTTTCTAGGAGTTTTCTTGAATATAAACCCCTAAATAAAGAAGAAAATATGAATTTTAAAAAATCGACAATCCTCGGGAACGCGGACCCATCAGATTTTGCCATTTGCAGCAAGTTTCTTTCTGCTGTGATAACCCTGGTTTTCTATGACATAGAAATTATGAAATCTGTTGGGAACATGTTTCCTAGTTGTTTTCTTGAATATAAAGCGCAATTAAAGAAGAAAATTAAAATTTAAAAAAATCGACAATTCTCGTGGACGCGGACGCATCAGATTTTGCCATTTTCAGCAAGTTTCTTTCTGCTGTGATAACCCTGCTTTTCTATGACATAGAAGTTACAAAATCTGTTGGGAACATGTTTCCTAGCTGTTTTCTTGAATATAAAGCCGTTTTAAAGACGAAAATTAAAATTTCAAAAAATCGACAATTCTCGTGGACGCGGACCCATCAGATTTGGCCATTTTCAGCAAGTTTCTTTCTGCTGTGATAACCCTGGTTTTCTATGACATAGAAGTTACAAAATCTCTTGGGAACATGTTTTCTAGTTGTTTCCTTGAATATAAAGCGCAATTAAAGAAGAAAATTAAAATTTAAAAAAATCGACAATTCTCGTGTACGCTGACCCATCAGATTTTGCCATTTTCAGCAAGTTTCTTTCTGCTGTGATAACCCTGGATTTCTATGACATAGAAGTAACAAAATCAGTTAGAAACTTGTTTTCATAGTTGTTTACTTAAATATAATGCCTTATTAAAGAAGAAAAGTAAACTTTTAAAAAATCGACAATTCTCGTGAACGCGGACCCATCAGATTTTGCCATTTGCAGCAAGTTTCTTTCTGCTGTGATAACCCTGGTTTTCTATGACATAGAAATTATGAAATCTGTTGGGAACATGTTTCCTAGTTGTTTTCTTGAATATAAAGCGCAATTAAAGAAGAAAATTAAAATTTCAAAAAATCGACAATTCTCGTGTACGCGGACCCATCAGATTTTGCCATTTTCAGCAAGTTTCTTTCTGCTGTGATAACCCTGGTTTTCTATGACATAGAAGTTACAAAATCTGTTGGGAACATGTTTCCTAGCTGTTTTCTTGAATATAAAGCCGTTTTAAAGACGAAAATTAAAATTTCAAAAAATCGCCAATTCTCGTGAACGCTAACATGTCAGGTTGTGCCATTTTAAGCAAGTTTCTCTCTTCTGGGATAACCCTGGATTTCTAGGTAATAAAAGTTTCAAAATCTGTTGGGAACATCTTTTCTAGGAGTTTTCCTTTAATATAAACCCCTAAATAAAGAAGAAAATATGAATTTTAAAAAATCGACAATTCTCGTGAACGCGGACCCATCAGATTTTGCCATTTGCAGCAAGTTTCTTTCTGCTGTGATAACTCTGGTTTTCTATGACATAGAAGTTACAAAATCTGTTGGGAACATGTTTCCTAGTTGTTTTCTTGAATATAAAGCGCAATTAAAGAAGAAAAATAGACTTTAAAAAAATCGACTATTCCTGTGAACGCGGACACATCAGATTTTGCCATTTTCAGCAAGTTTCTTTCTGCTGTGATAACCCTGGTTTTCTATGACATAGAAGTTACAAAATCTGTTGGAAACATGTTTCCTAGCTGTTTTCTTGAATATAAAGCCGTTTTAAAGACGAAAATTAAAATTTCAAAAAATCGTTAATTCTCGTGAACGCTAACATGTCAGGTTGTGCCATTTTAAGCAAGTTTCTCTCTTCTGGGATAACCCTGGATTTCTAGGTAATAAAAGTTTCAAAATCTGTTGGGAACATCTTTTCTAGGAGTTTTCCTTTAATATAAACCCCTAAATAAAGAAGAAAATATGAATTTTAAAAAATCGACAATTCTCGTGAACGCGGACCCATCAGATTTTGCCATTTCCAGCAAGTTTCTTTCCGCTGTGATAACTCTGGTTTTCTATGACATAGAAATTATGAAATCTGTTGGGAACATGTTTCCTAGTTGTTTTCTTGAATATAAAGCGCAATTAAAGAAGAAAATTAAAATTTAAAAAAATCGACAATTCTCGTGTACGCGGACCCATCAAATTTTGCCATTTTCAGCAAGTTTCTTTCTGCTGTGATAACCCTGGTTTTCTATGACATAGAAGGTACAAAATCTCTTGGAAACATGTTTCCTAGTTGTTTTCTTGAATATAAAGCGCAATTAAAGAAGAAAATTTAAATTTAAAAAAATCGACAATTCTCGTGTACGCGGACCCATCAGATTTTGCCATTTTCAGCAAGTTTCTTTCTGCTGTGATAACCCTGGTTTTCTATGACATAGAAGTTACAAAATCTGTTGGGAACATGTTTCCTAGCTGTTTTCTTGAATATAAAGCCGTTTTAAAGACGAAAATTAAAATTTCAAAAAATCGACAATTCTCGTGTACGCGGACACATCAGATTTTGCCATTTTCAGCAAGTTTTTTTCTGCTGTGATAACCCTGGTTTTCTATGACATAGAAGGTACAAAATCTCTTGGAAACATGTTTCCTAGTTGTTTTCTTGAATATAAAACACAATTAAAGAAGAAAATTAAAATTTCAAAGAATCGACAATTCTCGTGAACGCGGACCCATCAGATTTGGCCATTTTCAGCAAGTTTCTTTCTGCTGTGATAACCCTGGTTTTCTATGACATAGAAATTATGAAATCTGTTGGGAACATGTTTCCTAGTTGTTTTCTTGAATATAAAGCGCAATTAAAGAAGAAAATTAAAATTTTAAAAAATCGACTATTCTCGTGAACGCGGACACATCAGATTTTGCCATTTTCAGCAAGTTTCTTTTTGCTGTGATAACCCTGGTTTTCTATGACATAGAAGTTACAAAATCTGTTGGGAACATGTTTCCTAGCTGTTTTCTTGAATATAAAGCCGTTTTAAAGACGAAAATTAAAATTTCAAAAAATCGCCAATTCTCGTGAACGCGAACATGTCAGGTTGTGCCATTTTAAGCAAGTTTCTCTCTTCTGGGATAACCCTGGTTTTCTAAGACATAAAAGTTTCAAAATCTGTTGTGAACATCTTTTCTAGGAGTTTTCTTGAATATAAACCCCTAAATAAAGAAGAAAATATGAATTTAAAAAAATCGACAATTCTCGTGAACGCGGACCCATCAGATTTTGCCATTTGCAGCAAGTTTCCTTCTGCTGTGATAACCCTGGTTTTCTATGACATAGAAATTATGAAATCTGTTATGAACATGTTTCCTAGTTGTTTTCTTGAATATAAAGCGCAAATAAAGAAGAAAATTAAAATTTCAAAAAAATCGACAATTCTCGTGTACGCAGACCCATCAGATTTTGCCATTTTCAGCAAGTTTCTTTCTGCTGTGATAACCCTGGTTTTCTATGACATAGAAGGTACAAAATCTCTTGGAAACATGTTTCCTAGTTGTTTTCTTGAATATAAAGCGCAATTAAAGAAGAAAATTAAAATTTCAAAGAATCGACAATTCTCGTGAACGCGGACCCATCAGATTTGGCCATTTTCAGCAAGTTTCTTTCTGCTGTGATAACCCTGGTTTTCTATGACATAGAAATTATGAAATCTGTTGGGAACATGTTTCCTAGTTGTTTTCTTGAATATAAAGCGCAATTAAAGAAGAAAATTAAAATTTTAAAAAATCGACTATTCTCGTGAACGCGGACACATCAGATTTTTCCATTTTCAGCAAGTTTCTTTCTGCTGTGATAACCCTGGTTTTCTATGACATAGAAATTATGAAATCTGTTGGGAACATGTTTCCTAGTTGTTTTCTTGAATATAAAGCGCAATTAAAGAATAAAATTAAAATTTTAAAAAAATCGACTATTCTCGTGAACGCGGACACATCAGATTTTGCCATTTTCAGCAAGTTTCTTTTTGCTGTGATAACCCTGGTTTTCTATGACATAGAAGTTACAAAATCTGTTGGGAACATGTTTCCTAGCTGTTTTCTTGAATATAAAGCCGTTTTAAAGACGAAAATTAAAATTTCAAAAAATCGCCAATTCTCGTGAACGCGAACATGTCAGGTTGTGCCATTTTAAGCAAGTTTCTCTCTTCTGGGATAACCCTGGTTTTCTAAGACATAAAAGTTTCAAAATCTGTTGTGAACATCTTTTCTAGGAGTTTTCTTGTATATAAACCCCTAAATAAAGAAGAAAATATGAATTTAAAAAAATCGACAATTCTCGTGAACGCGGACCCATCAGATTTTGCCATTTGCAGCAAGTTTCTTTCTGCTGTGATAACCCTGGTTTTCCATGACATAGAAATTATGAAATCTGTTATGAACATGTTTCCTAGTTGTTTTCTTGAATATAAAGCGCAAATAAAGAAGAAAATTAAAATTTCAAAAAAATCGACAATTCTCGTGTACGCAGACCCATCAGATTTTGCCATTTTCAGCAAGTTTCTTTCTGCTGTGATAACCCTGGTTTTCTATGACATAGAAGGTACAAAATCTCTTGGAAACATGTTTCCTAGTTGTTTTCTTGAATATAAAGCGCAATTAAAGAAGAAAATTAAAATTTCAAAGAATCGACAATTCTCGTGAACGCGGACCCATCAGATTTGGCCATTTTCAGCAAGTTTCTTTCTGCTGTGATAACCCTGGTTTTCTATGACATAGAAATTATGAAATCTGTTGGGAACATGTTTCCTAGTTGTTTTCTAGAATATAAAGCGCAATTAAAGAAGAAAATTAAAATTTAAAAAAATCGACTATTCTCGTGAACGCGGACACATCAGATTTTTCCATTTTCAGCAAGTTTCTTTCTGCTGTGATAACCCTGGTTTTCTATGACATAGAAGGTACAAAATCTGTTGGGAACATGTTTCCTAGCTGTTTTCTTGAATATAAAGCCGTTTTAAAGACGAAAATTAAAATTTCAAAAAATCGACAATTCTCGTGTACGCGGACCCATCAGATTTGGCCATTTTCAGCAAGTTTCTTTCTGCTGTGATAACCCTGGTTTTCTATGACATAGAAGTTACAAAATCTGTTGGGAACATGTTTCCTAGCTGTTTTCTTGAATATAAAGCCGTTTTAAAGACGAAAATTAAAATTTCAAAAAATCGACAATTCTCGTGTACGCGGACCCATCAGATTTTGCCATTTTCAGCAAGTTTCTTTCTGTTGTGATAACCCTGGATTTCTATGACATAGAAGTTACAAAATCAGTTAGCAACTTGTTTCCTAGTTGTTTTCTTGGATATAAAGCGCAATTAAAGAAGAAAATTAAAATTTCAAAAAAGCGACAATTCTCGTGTACACAGACCCATCAGATTTTGCCATTTTCAGCAAGTTTCCTTCTGCTGTGATAACCCTGGTTTTCTATGACATAGAAATTATGAAATCTGTTATGAACATGTTTCCTAGTTGTTTTCTTGAATATAAAGCGCAAATAAAGAAGAAAATTAAAATTTCAAAAAAATCGACAATTCTCGTGTACGCAGACCCATCAGATTTTGCCATTTTCAGCAAGTTTCTTTCTGCTGTGATAACCCTGGTTTTCTATGACATAGAAGGTACAAAATCTCTTGGAAACATGTTTCCTAGTTGTTTTCTTGAATATAAAGCGCAATTAAAGAAGAAAATTAAAATTTCAAAGAATCGACAATTCTCGTGAACGCGGACCCATCAGATTTGGCCATTTTCAGCAAGTTTCTTTCTGCTGTGATAACCCTGGTTTTCTATGACATAGAAATTATGAAATCTGTTGGGAACATGTTTCCTAGTTGTTTTCTTGAATATAAAGCGCAATTAAAGAAGAAAATTAAAATTTTAAAAAATCGACTATTCTCGTGAACGCGGACACATCAGATTTTTCCATTTTCAGCAAGTTTCTTTCTGCTGTGATAACCCTGGTTTTCTATGACATAGAAATTATGAAATCTGTTGGGAACATGTTTCCTAGTTGTTTTCTTGAATATAAAGCGCAATTAAAGAATAAAATTAAAATTTTAAAAAAATCGACTATTCTCGTGAACGCGGACACATCAGATTTTGCCATTTTCAGCAAGTTTCTTTTTGCTGTGATAACCCTGGTTTTCTATGACATAGAAGTTACAAAATCTGTTGGGAACATGTTTCCTAGCTGTTTTCTTGAATATAAAGCCGTTTTAAAGACGAAAATTAAAATTTCAAAAAATCGCCAATTCTCGTGAACGCGAACATGTCAGGTTGTGCCATTTTAAGCAAGTTTCTCTCTTCTGGGATAACCCTGGTTTTCTAAGACATAAAAGTTTCAAAATCTGTTGTGAACATCTTTTCTAGGAGTTTTCTTGTATATAAACCCCTAAATAAAGAAGAAAATATGAATTTAAAAAAATCGACAATTCTCGTGAACGCGGACCCATCAGATTTTGCCATTTGCAGCAAGTTTCTTTCTGCTGTGATAACCCTGGTTTTCCATGACATAGAAATTATGAAATCTGTTATGAACATGTTTCCTAGTTGTTTTCTTGAATATAAAGCGCAAATAAAGAAGAAAATTAAAATTTCAAAAAAATCGACAATTCTCGTGTACGCAGACCCATCAGATTTTGCCATTTTCAGCAAGTTTCTTTCTGCTGTGATAACCCTGGTTTTCTATGACATAGAAGGTACAAAATCTCTTGGAAACATGTTTCCTAGTTGTTTTCTTGAATATAAAGCGCAATTAAAGAAGAAAATTAAAATTTCAAAGAATCGACAATTCTCGTGAACGCGGACCCATCAGATTTGGCCATTTTCAGCAAGTTTCTTTCTGCTGTGATAACCCTGGTTTTCTATGACATAGAAATTATGAAATCTGTTGGGAACATGTTTCCTAGTTGTTTTCTAGAATATAAAGCGCAATTAAAGAAGAAAATTAAAATTTAAAAAAATCGACTATTCTCGTGAACGCGGACACATCAGATTTTTCCATTTTCAGCAAGTTTCTTTCTGCTGTGATAACCCTGGTTTTCTATGACATAGAAGGTACAAAATCTGTTGGGAACATGTTTCCTAGCTGTTTTCTTGAATATAAAGCCGTTTTAAAGACGAAAATTAAAATTTCAAAAAATCGACAATTCTCGTGTACGCGGACCCATCAGATTTGGCCATTTTCAGCAAGTTTCTTTCTGCTGTGATAACCCTGGTTTTCTATGACATAGAAGTTACAAAATCTGTTGGGAACATGTTTCCTAGCTGTTTTCTTGAATATAAAGCCGTTTTAAAGACGAAAATTAAAATTTCAAAAAATCGACAATTCTCGTGTACGCGGACCCATCAGATTTTGCCATTTTCAGCAAGTTTCTTTCTGTTGTGATAACCCTGGATTTCTATGACATAGAAGTTACAAAATCAGTTAGCAACTTGTTTCCTAGTTGTTTTCTTGGATATAAAGCGCAATTAAAGAAGAAAATTAAAATTTCAAAAAAGCGACAATTCTCGTGTACACAGACCCATCAGATTTTGCCATTTTCAGCAAGTTTCCTTCTGCTGTGATAACCCTGGTTTTCTATGACATAGAAATTATGAAATCTGTTATGAACATGTTTCCTAGTTGTTTTCTTGAATATAAAGCGCAAATAAAGAAGAAAATTAAAATTTCAAAAAAATCGACAATTCTCGTGTACGCAGACCCATCAGATTTTGCCATTTTCAGCAAGTTTCTTTCTGCTGTGATAACCCTGGTTTTCTATGACATAGAAGGTACAAAATCTCTTGGAAACATGTTTCCTAGTTGTTTTCTTGAATATAAAGCGCAATTAAAGAAGAAAATTAAAATTTCAAAGAATCGACAATTCTCGTGAACGCGGACCCATCAGATTTGGCCATTTTCAGCAAGTTTCTTTCTGCTGTGATAACCCTGGTTTTCTATGACATAGAAATTATGAAATCTGTTGGGAACATGTTTCCTAGTTGTTTTCTTGAATATAAAGCGCAATTAAAGAAGAAAATTAAAATTTTAAAAAATCGACTATTCTCGTGAACGCGGACACATCAGATTTTTCCATTTTCAGCAAGTTTCTTTCTGCTGTGATAACCCTGGTTTTCTATGACATAGAAATTATGAAATCTGTTGGGAACATGTTTCCTAGTTGTTTTCTTGAATATAAAGCGCAATTAAAGAATAAAATTAAAATTTTAAAAAAATCGACTATTCTCGTGAACGCGGACACATCAGATTTTGCCATTTTCAGCAAGTTTCTTTTTGCTGTGATAACCCTGGTTTTCTATGACATAGAAGTTACAAAATCTGTTGGGAACATGTTTCCTAGCTGTTTTCTTGAATATAAAGCCGTTTTAAAGACGAAAATTAAAATTTCAAAAAATCGCCAATTCTCGTGAACGCGAACATGTCAGGTTGTGCCATTTTAAGCAAGTTTCTCTCTTCTGGGATAACCCTGGTTTTCTAAGACATAAAAGTTTCAAAATCTGTTGTGAACATCTTTTCTAGGAGTTTTCTTGTATATAAACCCCTAAATAAAGAAGAAAATATGAATTTAAAAAAATCGACAATTCTCGTGAACGCGGACCCATCAGATTTTGCCATTTGCAGCAAGTTTCTTTCTGCTGTGATAACCCTGGTTTTCCATGACATAGAAATTATGAAATCTGTTATGAACATGTTTCCTAGTTGTTTTCTTGAATATAAAGCGCAAATAAAGAAGAAAATTAAAATTTCAAAAAAATCGACAATTCTCGTGTACGCAGACCCATCAGATTTTGCCATTTTCAGCAAGTTTCTTTCTGCTGTGATAACCCTGGTTTTCTATGACATAGAAGGTACAAAATCTCTTGGAAACATGTTTCCTAGTTGTTTTCTTGAATATAAAGCGCAATTAAAGAAGAAAATTAAAATTTCAAAGAATCGACAATTCTCGTGAACGCGGACCCATCAGATTTGGCCATTTTCAGCAAGTTTCTTTCTGCTGTGATAACCCTGGTTTTCTATGACATAGAAATTATGAAATCTGTTGGGAACATGTTTCCTAGTTGTTTTCTAGAATATAAAGCGCAATTAAAGAAGAAAATTAAAATTTAAAAAAATCGACTATTCTCGTGAACGCGGACACATCAGATTTTTCCATTTTCAGCAAGTTTCTTTCTGCTGTGATAACCCTGGTTTTCTATGACATAGAAGGTACAAAATCTGTTGGGAACATGTTTCCTAGCTGTTTTCTTGAATATAAAGCCGTTTTAAAGACGAAAATTAAAATTTCAAAAAATCGACAATTCTCGTGTACGCGGACCCATCAGATTTGGCCATTTTCAGCAAGTTTCTTTCTGCTGTGATAACCCTGGTTTTCTATGACATAGAAGTTACAAAATCTGTTGGGAACATGTTTCCTAGCTGTTTTCTTGAATATAAAGCCGTTTTAAAGACGAAAATTAAAATTTCAAAAAATCGACAATTCTCGTGTACGCGGACCCATCAGATTTTGCCATTTTCAGCAAGTTTCTTTCTGTTGTGATAACCCTGGATTTCTATGACATAGAAGTTACAAAATCAGTTAGGAACTTGTTTCCTAGTTGTTTTCTTGGATATAAAGCGCAATTAAAGAAGAAAATTAAAATTTCAAAAAAGCGACAATTCTCGTGTACACGGACCCATCAGATTTTGCCATTTTCAGCAAGTTTCTTTCTGCTGTGATAACCCTGGTTTTCTATGACATAGAAGGTACAAAATCTCTTGGGAACATGTTTCCTAGTTGTTTTCTAGAATATAAAGCGCAATTAAAGAAGAAAATTAAAATTTACAAAAATCGACAATTCTCGTGTACGCGGACCCATCAGATTTTGCCATTTTCAGCAAGTTTCTTTCTGCTGTGATAACTCTGGTTTTCTATGACATAGAAGTTACAAAATCTGTTGGGAACATGTTTCCTAGTTGTTTTCTTGAATATAAAGCGCAATTAAAGAAGAAAATTAAAATTTTAAAAAATCGACTATTCTCGTGAACGCGGACACATCAGATTTTGCCATTTTCAGCAAGTTTCTTTCTGCTGTGATAACCCTGGTTTTCTATGACATAGAAGTTACAAAATATGTTGGGAACATGTTTCCTAGCTGTTTTCTTGAATATAAAGCCGTTTTAAAGACGAAAATTAAAATTTCAAAAAATCGCCAATTCTCGTGAACAGGAACATCTCAGGTTGTGCCATTTTAAGCAAGTTTCTCTCTTCTGGGATAACCCTGGTTTTCTAGGACATAAAAGTTTGAAAATCTGTTGGGAACATCTTTTCTAGGAGTTTTCTTGAAAATAAACCCCTAAATAAAGAAGAAAATATGAATTTTAAAAATCGACAATTCTCGTGTACGCGGACCCATCAGATTTTGCCATTTTCAGCAAGTTTCTTTCTGCTGTGATAACCCTGGTTTTCTATGACATAGAAGTTACAAAATCTGTTGGGAACATGTTTCCTAGCTGTTTACTTGAATATAAAGCCGTTTTAAAGACGAAAATTAAAATTTTAAAAAATCGACAATTCTCGTGTACGCGGACTCATCAGATTTTTTCCATTTTCAGCAAGTTTCTTTCTGTTGTGATAACCCTGGATTTCTATGACATAGAAGTTACAAAATCAGTTAGGAACTTGTTTCCTAGTTGTTTTCTTGGATATAAAGCGCAATTAAAGAAGAAAATTAAAATTTCAAAAAATCGACAATTCTCGTGTACGCGGACCCATCAGATTTTGCCATTTTCAGCAAGTTTCTTTCTGCTGTGATAACCCTGGTTTTCTATGACATAGAAGGTACAAAATCTCTTGGGAACATGTTTCCTTGTTGTTTTCTTGAATATAAAGCGCAATTAAAGAATAAAATTAAAATTTCAAAGAATCGACAATTCTCGTGAATGCGGACCCATCAGATTTGGCCATTTTCAGCAAGTTTCTTTCTGCTGTGATAACCCTGGTTTTCTATGACATAGAAATTATGAAATCTGTTGGGAACATGTTTTCTAGTTGTTTTCTTGAATATAAAGCGCAATTAAAGAAGAAAAGTAAACTTTAAAAAAATCGACAATTCTCGTGTACGCGGACCCATCATATTTTGCCATTTTCAGCAAGTTTCTTTCTGCTGTGATAACCCTGGTTTTCTATGACATAGAAGTTACAAAATCTGTTGGGAACATGTTTCCTAGCTGTTTTCTTGAATATAAAGCCGTTTTAAAGACGAAAATTAAAATTTCAAAAAATCGACAATTCTCGTGAACGCGGGACACATCAGATTTTTCCATTTTCAGCAAGTTTCTTTCTGCTGTGATAACCCTGGTTTTCTACGACATAGAAGTTACAAAATCTCTTGGGAACATGTTTCCTAGTTGTTTTCTTGAATATAAACGCAATTAAAGAAGAAAATTAAAATTTCAAAAAATCGACAATTCTCGTGTACGCGGACACATCAGATTTTGCCATTTTCAGCAAGTTTCTTTCTGCTGTGATAACCCTGGTTTTCTATGACATAGAAGTTACAAAATCTGTTGGGAACATGTTTCCTAGCTGTTTTCTTGAATATAAAGCGCAATTAAAGAAGAAAATTAAAATTTTAAAAAATCGACAATTCTCGTGTACGCGGACCCATCAGATTTTGCCATTTTCAGCAAGTTTCTTTCTGCTGTGATAACCCTGGATTTCTATGACATAGAAGTTACAAAATCAGTTAGGAACTTGTTTCCTAGTTGTTTATTTCATATAATGCCTTATTAAAGAAGAAAAGTAAACTTTTAAAAAATCGACAATTCTCGTGAACGCGGACCCATCAGATTTTGCCATTTGCAGCAAGTTTCTTTCTGCTGTGATAACCCTGGTTTTCTATGACATAGAAGGTACAAAATCTCTTGGGAACATGTTTCCTAGTTGTTTTCTTGAATATAAAGCGCAATTAAAGAATAAAATTAAAATTTCAAAGAATCGACAATTCTCGTGAATGCGGACCCATCAGATTTGGCCATTTTCAGCAAGTTTCTTTCTGCTGTGATAACCCTGGTTTTCTATGACATAGAAATTATGAAATCTGTTGGGAACATGTTTTCTAGTTGTTTTCTTGAATATAAAGCGCAATTAAAGAAGAAAAGTAAACTTTAAAAAAATCGACAATTCTCGTGTACGCGGACCCATCATATTTTGCCATTTTCAGCAAGTTTCTTTCTGCTGTGATAACCCTGGTTTTCTATGACATAGAAGTTACAAAATCTGTTGGGAACATGTTTCTTAGCTGTTTTCTTGAATATAAAGCCATTTTAAAGACGAAAATTAAAATTTCAAAAAATCGACAATTCTCGTGAACGCGGACACATCAGATTTTTCCATTTTCAGCAAGTTTCTTTCTGCTGTGATAACCCTGGTTTTCTACGACATAGAAGTTACAAAATCTCTTGGGAACATGTTTCCTAGTTGTTTTCTTGAATATAAACGCAATTAAAGAAGAAAATTAAAATTTTAAAAAATCGACAATTCTCGTGTACGCGGACACATCAGATTTTGCCATTTTCAGCAAGTTTCTTTCTGCTGTGATAACCCTGGTTTTCTATGACATAGAAGTTACAAAATCTGTTGGGAACATGTTTCCTAGCTGTTTTCTTGAATACAAAGCGCAATTAAAGAAGAAAATTAAAATTTTAAAAAATCGACAATTCTCGTGTACGCGGACCCATCAGATTTTGCCATTTTCAGCAAGTTTCTTTCTGCTGTGATAACCCTGGATTTCTATGACATAGAAGTTACAAAATCAGTTAGAAACTTGTTTCCTAGTTGTTTATTTCATATAATGCCTTATTAAAGAAGAAAAGTAAACTTTTAAAAAATCGACAATTCTCGTGAACGCGGACCCATCAGATTTTGCCATTTGCAGCAAGTTTCTTTCTGCTGTGATAACCCTGGTTTTCTATGAAATAGAAATATAAAATTTGTTATGAACATGTTTCCTAGTTGTTTTCTTGAATATAAAGCGCAATTAAAGAAGAAAATTAAAATTTCAAAAACTCGACAATTCTCGTGTACGCGGACCCATCAGATTTTGCCATTTTCAGCAAGTTTCTTTCTGCTGTGATAACCCTGGTTTTCTATGACATAGAAGTTACAAAATCTGTTGGGAACATGTTTCCTAGCTGTTTTCTTGAATATAAAGCCGTTGTAAAGACGAAAATTAAAATTTCAAAAAATCGACAATTCTCGTGTACGCGGACCCATCAGATTTTGCCATTTTCAGCAAGTTTCTTTCTGCTGTGATAACCCTGGATTTCTATGACATAGAAGGTACAAAATCTCTTGGAAACATGTTTCCTAGTTGTTTTCTTGAATATAAAGCGCAATTAAAGAAGAAAATTAAAATTTCAAAGAATCGACAATTCTCGTGAACGCGGACCCATCAGATTTGGCCATTTTCAGCAAGTTTCTTTCTGCTGTGATAACCCTGGTTTTCTATGACATAGAAATTATGAAATCTGTTTGGAACATGTTTCCTAGTTGTTTTCTTGAATATAAAGCGCAATTAAAGAAGAAAATTAAAATTTAAAAAATCGACAATTCTCGTGTACGCGGACCCATCAGATTTTGCCATTTTCAGCAAGTTTCTTTCTGCTGTGATAACTCTGGTTTTCTATGACATAGAAGTTACAAAATCTGTTGGGAACATGTTTCCTAGTTGTTTTCTTGAATATAAAGCGCAATTAAAGAAGAAAATTAAAATTTAAAAAAATCGACAATTCTCGTGTACGCGGACCCATCAGATTTTGCCATTTTCAGCAAGTTTCTTTCTGCTGTGATAACTCTGGTTTTCTATGACATAGAAGTTACAAAATCTGTTGGGAACATGTTTCCTAGTTGTTTTCTTGAATATAAAGCGCAATTAAAGAAGAAAAGTAAACTTTTAAAAAATCGACAATTCTCGTGTACGCGGACCCATCAGATTTTGCCATTTTCAGCAAGTTTCTTTCTGCTGTGATAACCCTGGTTTTCTATGACATAGAAGTTACAAAATCTGTTGGGAACATGTTTCCTAGCTGTTTTCTTGAATATAAAGCCGTTTTAAAGACGAAAATTAAAATTTCAAAAAATCGACAATTCTCGTGAACGCGGACACATCAGATTTTTCCATTTTCAGCAAGTTTCTTTCTGCTGTGGTAACCCTGGTTTTCTACGACATAGATGTTACAAAATCTCTTGGGAACATGTTTCCTAGTTGTTTTCTTGAATATAAACGCAATTAAAGAAGAAAATTAAAATTTTAAAAAATCGACAATTCTCGTGTACGCGGACACATCAGATTTTGCCATTTTCAGCAAGTTTCTTTCTGCTGTGATAACCCTGGTTTTCTATGACATAGAAGTTACAAAATCTGTTGGGAACATGTTTCCTAGCTGTTTTCTTGAATATAAAGCGCAATTAAAGAAGAAAATTAAAATTTTAAAAAATCGACAATTTTCGTGTACGCGGACCCATCAGATTTTGCCATTTTCAGCAAGTTTCTTTCTGCTGTGATAACCCTGGATTTCTATGACATAGAAGTTACAAAATCAGTTAGGAACTTGTTTCCTAGTTGTTTATTTAATATAATGCCTTATTAAAGAAGAAAAGTAAACTTTTAAAAAATCGACAATTCTCGTGAACGCGGACCCATCAGATTTTGCCATTTGCAGCAAGTTTCTTTCTGCTGTGATAACCCTGGTTTTCTATGAAATAGAAATTATGAAATCTGTTATGAACATGTTTCCTAGTTGTTTTCTTGAATATAAAGCGCAATTAAAGAAGAAAATTAAAATTTCAAAAACTCAACATTTCTCGTGTACGCGGAGCCATCAGATTTTGCCATTTTCAGCAAGTTTCTTTCTGCTGTGATAACCCTGGTTTTCTATGACATAGAAGTTACAAAATCTGTTGGGAACATGTTTCCTAGCTGTTTTCTTGAATATAAAGCCGTTGTAAAGACGAAAATTAATAATTTCAAAAAATCGACAATTCTCGTGTACGCGGACCCATCAGATTTGGCCATTTTCAGCAAGTTTCTTTCTGCTGTGATAACCCTGGTTTTCTATGACATAGAAGGTACAATATCTCTTGGAAACATGTTTCCTAGTTGTTTTCTTGAATACAAAGCGCAATTAAAGAAGAAAATTGAAATTTAAAAAATCGACAATTCTCGTGTACGCGGACCCATCAGATTTTGCCATTTTCAGCAAGTTTCTTTCTGCTGTGATAACTCTGGATTTCTATGACATAGAAGTTACAAAATCTGTTGGGAACATGTTTCCTAGTTGTTTTCTTGAATATAAAGCGCAATTAAAGAAGAAAATTAAAATTTAAAAAAATCGACAATTCTCGTGTACGCGGACCCATCAGATTTTGCTATTTTCAGCAAGTTTCTTTCTGCTGTGATAACTCTGGTTTTCTATGACATAGAAGTTACAAAATCTGTTGGGAACATGTTTCCTAGTTGTTTTCTTGAATATAAAGCGCAATTAAAGAAGAAAATTAAAATTTAAAAAAATCGACTATTCTCGTGAACGCGGACACATCAGATTTTGCCATTTTAAGCAAGTTTCTTTCTGCTGTGATAACCCTGGTTTTCTATGACATAGAAGTTACAAAATCTGTTGGGAACATGTTTCCTAGCTGTTTTCTTGAATATGAAGCCGTTTTAAAGACGAAAATTAAAATTTCAAAAAATCGCCAATTCTCGTGAACGCGAACATGTCAGGTTGTGCCATTTTAAGCAAGTTTCTCTCTTCTGGGATAACCCCGGTTTTCTAGGACATAAAAGTTTCAAAATCTGTTGGGAACATCTTTTCTTGGAGTTTTCTTGAATATAAACCCCTAAATAAAGAAGAAAATATGAATTTTAAAAAATCGACAATTCTCGTGAACGCGGACCCATCAGATTTTGCCATTTGCAGCAAGTTTCTTTCTGCTGTGATAACTCTGGTTTTCTATGACATAGAAATTATGAAATCTGTTGGGAACATGTTTCCTAGTTGGTTTCTTCAATATAAAGCGCAATTAAAGAAGAAAATTAAAATTTCAAAAAATCGACAATTCTCGTGTACGCGGACCCATCAGATTTTGCCATTTTCAGCAAGTTTCTTTCTGCTGTGATAACCCTGGTTTTCTATGACATAGAAGGTACAAAATCTCTTAGAAACATGTTTCCTAGTTGTTTTCTTGAATATAAAGCGCAATTAAAGAAGAAAATTAAAATTTCAAAGAATCGACAATTCTCGTGAACGCGGACCCATCAGATTCTGCCATTTTCAGCAAGTTTCTTTCTGCTGTGATAACTCTGGTTTTCTATGACATAGAAATTATGAAATCTGTTGAGAACATGTTTCCTAGTTGTTTTCTTGAATATAAAGCGCAATTAAAGAAGAAAATTAAAATTTTAAAAAATCGACAATTCTCGTGTACGCGGACCCATCAGATTTTGCCATTTTCAGCAAGTTTCTTTCTGCTGTGATAACTCTGGTTTTCTATGACATAGAAGTTACAAAATCTGTTGGGAACATGTTTCCTAGTTGTTTTCTTGAATATAAAGCGCAATTAAAGAATAAAATTAAAATTTCAAAGAATCGACAATTCTCGTGAATGCGGACCCATCAGATTTTGCCATTTTCAGCAAGTTTCTTTCTGCTGTGATAACCCTGGTTTTCTATGACATAGAAGTTACAAAATCTGTTGGGAACATGTTTCCTAGCTGTTTTCTTGAATATAAAGCCGTTTAAAAGACGAAAATTAAAATTTACAAAAAATCGCCAATTCTCGTGAACGCGAACATGTCAGGTTGTGCCATTTTAAGCAAGTTTCTCTCTTCTGGGATAACCCTGGTTTTCTAGGACATAAAAGTTTCAAAATCTGTTCAGAACATCTTTTCTAGGAGTTTTCTTGAATATAAACCCCTAAATAAAGAAGAAAATATGAATTTTAAAAAATCGACAATTCTCGTGAACGCGGACCCATCAGATTTTGCCATTTGCAGCAAGTTTCTTTCTGCTGTGATAACTCTGGTTTTCTATGACATAGAAATTATGAAATCTGTTGGGAACATGTTTCCTAGTTGTTTTCTTGAATATAAAGCGCAATTAAAGAAGCAAATTGAAATTTAAAAAATCGACAATTCTCGTGTACGCGGACCCATCAGATTTTGCCATTTTCAGCAAGTTTCTTTCTGCTGTGATAACTCTGGATTTCAATGACATAGAAGTTACAAAATCTGTTGGGAACATGTTTCCTAGTTGTTTTCTTGAATATAAAGCGCAATTAAAGAAGAAAATTAAAATTTAAAAAAATCGACAATTCTCGTGTACGCGGACCCATCAGATTTTGCCATTTTCAGCAAGTTTCTTTCTGCTGTGATAACTCTGGTTTTCTATGACACAGAAGTTACAAAATCTGTTGGGAACATGTTTCCTAGTTGTTTTCTTGAATATAAAGCGCAATTAAAGAAGAAAATTAAAATTTTAAAAAATCGACTATTCTCGTGAACGCGGACACATCAGATTTTGCCATTTTCAGCAAGTTTCTTTCTGCTGTGATAACCCTGGTTTTCTATGACATAGAAGTTACAAAATCTGTTGGGAACATGTTTCCTAGCTGTTTTCTTGAATATGAAGCCGTTTTAAAGACGAAAATTAAAATTTCAAAAAATCGCCAATTCTCGTGAACGCGAACATGTCAGGTTGTGCCATTTTAAGCAAGTTTCTCTCTTCTGGGATAACCCCGGTTTTCTAGGACATAAAAGTTTCAAAATCTGTTGGGAACATCTTTTCTTGGAGTTTTCTTGAATATAAACCCCTAAATAAAGAAGAAAATATGAATTTTAAAAAATCGACAATTCTCGTGAACGCGGACCCATCAGATTTTGCCATTTGCAGCAAGTTTCTTTCTGCTGTGATAACTCTGGTTTTCTATGACATAGAAATTATGAAATCTGTTGGGAACATGTTTCCTAGTTGGTTTCTTGAATATAAAGCGCAATTAAAGAAGAAAATTAAAATTTCAAAAAATCGACAATTCTCGTGTACGCGGACCCATCAGATTTTGCCATTTTCAGCAAGTTTCTTTCTGCTGTGATAACCCTGGTTTTCTATGACATAGAAGGTACAAAATCTCTTGGAAACATGTTTCCTAGTTGTTTTCTTGAATATAAAGCGCAATTAAAGAAGAAAATTAAAATTTCAAAGAATCGACAATTCTCGTGAACGCGGACCCATCAGATTCTGCCATTTTCAGCAAGTTTCTTTCTGCTGTGATAACTCTGGTTTTCTATGACATAGAAATTATGAAATCTGTTGGGAACATGTTTCCTAGTTGTTTTCTTGAATATAAAGCGCAATTAAAGAAGAAAATTAAAATTTTAAAAAATCGACAATTCTCGTGTACGCGGACCCATCAGATTTTGCCATTTTCAGCAAGTTTCTTTCTGCTGTGATAACTCTGGTTTTCTATGACATAGAAGTTACAAAATCTGTTGGGAACATGTTTCCTAGTTGTTTTCTTGAATATAAAGCGCAATTAAAGAATAAAATTAAAATTTCAAAGAATCGACAATTCTCGTGAATGCGGACCCATCAGATTTTGCCATTTTCAGCAAGTTTCTTTCTGCTGTGATAACCCTGGTTTTCTATGACATAGAAGTTACAAAATCTGTTGGGAACATGTTTCCTAGCTGTTTTCTTGAATATAAAGCCGTTTTAAAGACGAAAATTAAAATTTACAAAAAATCGCGAATTCTCGTGAACGCGAACATGTCAGGTTGTGCCATTTTAAGCAAGTTTCTCTCTTCTGGGATAACCCTGGTTTTCTAGGACATAAAAGTTTCAAAATCTGTTCAGAACATCTTTTCTAGGAGTTTTCTTGAATATAAACCCCTAAATAAAGAAGAAAATATGAATTTTAAAAAATCGACAATTCTCGTGAACGCGGACCCATCAGATTTTGCCATTTTCAGCAAGTTTCTTTCTGCTGTGATAACTCTGGTTTTCTATGACATAGAAATTATGAAATCTGTTGGGAACATGTTTCCTAGTTGTTTTCTTGAATATAAAGCGCAATGAAAGAAGAAAATTGAAATTTAAAAAATCGACAATTCTCGTGTACGCGGACCCATCAGATTTTGCCATTTTCAGCAAGTTTCTTTCTGCTGTGATAACTCTGGATTTCTATGACATAGAAGTTACAAAATCTGTTGGGAACATGTTTCCTAGTTGTTTTCTTGAATATAAAGCGCAATTAAAGAAGAAAATTAAAATTTAAAAAAATCGACAATTCTCGTGTACGCGGACCCATCAGATTTTGCCATTTTCAGCAAGTTTCTTTCTGCTGTGATAACTCTGGTTTTCTATGACATAGAAGTTACAAAATCTGTTGGGAACATGTTTCCTAGTTGTTTTCTTGAATATAAAGCGCAATTAAAGAAGAAAATTTAAATTTAAAAAAATCGACTATTCTCGTGAACGCGGACACATCAGATTTTGCCATTTTCAGCAAGTTTCTTTCTGCTGTGATAACCCTGGTTTTCTATGACATAGAAGTTACAAAATCTGTTGGGAACATGTTTCCTAGCTGTTTTCTTGAATATGAAGCCGTTTTAAAGACGAAAATTAAAATTTCAAAAAATCGCCAATTCTCGTGAACGCGAACATGTCAGGTTGTGCCATTTTAAGCAAGTTTCTCTCTTCTGGGATAACCCCGGTTTTCTAGGACATAAAAGTTTCAAAATCTGTTGGGAACATCTTTTCTTGGAGTTTTCTTGAATATAAACCCCTAAATAAAGAAGAAAATATGAATTTTAAAAAATCGACAATTCTCGTGAACGCTGACCCATCAGATTTTGCCATTTGCAGCAAGTTTCTTTCTGCTGTGATAACTCTGGTTTTCTATGACATAGAAATTATGAAATCTGTTGGGAACATGTTTCCTAGTTGGTTTCTTGAATATAAAGCGCAATTAAAGAAGAAAATTAAAATTTCAAAAAATCGACAATTCTCGTGTACGCGGACCCATCAGATTTTGCCATTTTAAGCAAGTTTCTTTCTGCTGTGATAACCCTGGTTTTCTATGACATAGAATGGACAAAATCTCTTGGAAACATGTTTCCTAGTTGTTTTCTTGAATATAAAGCGCAATTAAAGAAGAAAATTAAAATTTCAAAGAATCGACAATTCTCGTGAACGCGGACCCATCAGATTCTGCCATTTTCAGCAAGTTTCTTTCTGCTGTGATAACTCTGGTTTTCTATGACATAGAAATTATGAAATCTGTTGGGAACATGTTTCCTAGTTGTTTTCTTGAATATAAAGCGCAATTAAAGAAGAAAATTAAAATTTTAAAAAATCGACAATTCTCGTGTACGCGGACCCATCAGATTTTGCCATTTTCAGCAAGTTTCTTTCTGCTGTGATAACTCTGGTTTTCTATGACATAGAAGTTACAAAATCTGTTGGGAACATGTTTCCTAGTTGTTTTCTTGAATATAAAGCGCAATTAAAGAATAAAATTAAAATTTCAAAGAATCGACAATTCTCGTGAATGCGGACCCATCAGATTTTGCCATTTTCAGCAAGTTTCTTTCTGCTGTGATAACCCTGGTTTTCTATGACATAGAAGTTACAAAATCTGTTGGGAACATGTTTCCTAGCTGTTTTCTTGAATATAAAGCCGTTTTAAAGACGAAAATTAAAATTTACAAAAAATCGCCAATTCTCGTGAACGCGAACATGTCAGGTTGTGCCATTTTAAGCAAGTTTCTCTCTTCTGGGATAACCCTGGTTTTCTAGGACATAAAAGTTTCAAAATCTGTTCAGAACATCTTTTCTAGGAGTTTTCTTGAATATAAACCCCTAAATAAAGAAGAAAATATGAATTTTAAAAAATCGACAATTCTCGTGAACGCGGACCCATCAGATTTTGCCATTTGCAGCAAGTTTCTTTCTGCTGTGATAACTCTGGTTTTCTATGACATAGAAATTATGAAATCTGTTGGGAACATGTTTCCTAGTTGTTTTCTTGAATATAAAGCGCAATTAAAGAAGCAAATTGAAATTAAAAAAATCGACAATTCTCGTGTACGCGGACCCATCAGATTTTGCCATTTTCAGCAAGTTTCTTTCTGCTGTGATAACTCTGGATTTCTATGACATAGAAGTTACAAAATCTGTTGGGAACATGTTTCCTAGTTGTTTTCTTGAATATAAAGCGCAATTAAAGAAGAAAATTAAAATTTAAAAAAATCGACAATTCTCGTGTACGCGGACCAATCAGATTTTGCCATTTTCAGCAAGTTTCTTTCTGCTGTGATAACTCTGGTTTTCTATGACATAGAAGTTACAAAATCTGTTGGGAACATGTTTCCTAGTTGTTTTCTTGAATATAAAGCGCAATTAAAGAAGAAAATTAAAATTTTAAAAAATCGACTATTCTCGTGAACGCGGACACATCAGATTTTGCCATTTTCAGCAAGTTTCTTTCTGCTGTGATAACCCTGGTTTTCTATGACATAGAAGTTACAAAATCTGTTGGGAACATGTTCCCTTGCTGTTTTCTTGAATATGAAGCCGTTTTAAAGACGAAAATTAAAATTTCAAAAAATCGCCAATTCTCGTGAACGCGAACATGTCAGGTTGTGCCATTTTAAGCAAGTTTCTCTCTTCTGGGATAACCCCGGTTTTCTAGGACATAAAAGTTTCAAAATCTGTTGGGAACATCTTTTCTTGGAGTTTTCTTGAATATAAACCCCTAAATAAAGAAGAAAATATGAATTTTAAAAAATCGACAATTCTCGTGAACGCGGACCCATCAGATTTTGCCATTTGCAGCAAGTTTCTTTCTGCTGTGATAACTCTGGTTTTCTATGACATAGAAATTATGAAATCTGTTGGGAACATGTTTCCTAGTTGGTTTCTTGAATATAAAGCGCAATTAAAGAAGAAAATTAAAATTTCAAAGAATCGACAATTCTCGTGAACGCGGACCCATCAGATTCTGCCATTTTCAGCAAGTTTCTTTCTGCTGTGATAACTCTGGTTTTCTATGACATAGAAATTATGAAATCTGTTGGGAACATGTTTCCTAGTTGTTTTCTTGAATATAAAGCGCAATTAAAGAAGAAAATTAAAATTTTAAAAAATCGACAATTCTCGTGTACGCGGACCCATCAGATTTTGCCATTTTCAGCAAGTTTCTTTCTGCTGTGATAACTCTGGTTTTCTATGACATAGAAGTTACAAAATCTGTTGGGAACATGTTTCCTAGTTGTTTTCTTGAATATAAAGCGCAATTAAAGAATAAAATTAAAATTTCAAAGAATCGACAATTCTCGTGAATGCGGACCCATCAGATTTTGCCATTTTCAGCAAGTTTCTTTCTGCTGTGATAACCCTGGTTTTCTATGACATAGAAGTTACAAAATCTGTTGGGAACATGTTTCCTAGCTGTTTTCTTGAATATAAAGCCGTTTTAAAGACGAAAATTAAAATTTACAAAAAATCGCCAATTCTCGTGAACGCGAACATGTCAGGTTGTGCCATTTTAAGCAAGTTTCTCTCTTCTGGGATAACCCTGGTTTTCTAGGACATAAAAGTTTCAAAATCTGTTCAGAACATCTTTTCTAGGAGTTTTCTTGAATATAAACCCCTAAATAAAGAAGAAAATATGAATTTTAAAAAATCGACAATTCTCGTGAACGCGGACCCATCAGATTTTGCCATTTGCAGCAAGTTTCTTTCTGCTGTGATAACTCTGGTTTTCTATGACATAGAAATTATGAAATCTGTTGGGAACATGTTTCCTAGTTGTTTTCTTGAATATAAAGCGCAATTAAAGAAGCAAATTGAAATTTAAAAAATCGACAATTCTCGTGTACGCGGACCCATCAGATTTTGCCATTTTCAGCAAGTTTCTTTCTGCTGTGATAACTCTGGATTTCTATGACATAGAAGTTACAAAATCTGTTGGGAACATGTTTCCTAGTTGTTTTCTTGAATATAAAGCGCAATTAAAGAAGAAAATTAAAATTTAAAAAAATCGACAATTCTCGTGTACGCGGACCCATCAGATTTTGCCATTTTCAGCAAGTTTCTTTCTGCTGTGATAACTCTGGTTTTCTATGACATAGAAGTTACAAAATCTGTTGGGAACATGTTTCCTAGTTGTTTTCTTGAATATAAAGCGCAATTAAAGAAGAAAATTAAAATTTGTAAAAATCGACTATTCTCGTGAACGCGGACACATCAGATTTTGCCATTTTCAGCAAGTTTCTTTCTGCTGTGATAACCCTGGTTTTCTATGACATAGAAGTTACAAAATCTGTTGGGAACATGTTCCCTAGCTGTTTTCTTGAATATGAAGCCGTTTTAAAGACGAAAATTAAAATTTCAAAAAATCGCCAATTCTCGTGAACGCGAACATGTCAGGTTGTGCCATTTTAAGCAAGTTTCTCTCTTCTGGGATAACCCCGGTTTTCTAGGACATAAAAGTTTCAAAATCTGTTGGGAACATCTTTTCTTGGAGTTTTCTTGAATATAAACCCCTAAATAAAGAAGAAAATATGAATTTTAAAAAATCGACAATTCTCGTGAACGCGGACCCATCAGATTTTGCCATTTGCAGCAAGTTTCTTTCTGCTGTGATAACTCTGGTTTTCTATGACATAGAAATTATGAAATCTGTTGGGAACATGTTTCCTAGTTGGTTTCTTGAATATAAAGCGCAATTAAAGAAGAAAATTAAAATTTCAAAAAATCGACAATTCTCGTGTACGCGGACCCATCAGATTTTGCCATTTTCAGCAAGTTTCTTTCTGCTGTGATAACCCTGGTTTTCTATGACATAGAAGGTACAAAATCTCTTGGAAACATGTTTCCTAGTTGTTTTCTTGAATATAAAGCGCAATTAAATAAGAAAATTAAAATTTCAAAGAATCGACAATTCTCGTGAACGCGGACCCATCAGATGCTGCCATTTTCAGCAAGTTTCTTTCTGCTGTGATAACTCTGGTTTTCTATGACATAGAAATTATGAAATCTGTTGGGAACATGTTTCCTAGTTGTTTTCTTGAATATAAAGCGCAATTAAAGAAGAAAATTAAAATTTTAAAAAATCGACAATTCTCGTGTACGCGGACCCATCAGATTTTGCCATTTTCAGCAAGTTTCTTTCTGCTGTGATAACTCTGGTTTTCTATGACATAGAAGTTACAAAATCTGTTGGGAACATGTTTCCTAGTTGTTTTCTTGAATATAAAGCGCAATTAAAGAATAAAATTAAATTTCAAAGAATCGACAATTCTCGTGAATGCGGACCCATCAGATTTTGCCATTTTCAGCAAGTTTCTTTCTGCTGTGATAACCCTGGTTTTCTATGACATAGAAGTTACAAAATCTGTTGGGAACATGTTTCCTAGCTGTTTTCTTGAATATAAAGCCGTTTTAAAGACGAAAATTAAAATTTACAAAAAATCGCGAATTCTCGTGAACGCGAACATGTCAGGTTGTGCCATTTTAAGCAAGTTTCTCTCTTCTGGGATAACCCTGGTTTTCTAGGACATAAAAGTTTCAAAATCTGTTCAGAACATCTTTTCTAGGAGTTTTCTTGAATATAAACCCCTAAATAAAGAAGAAAATATGAATTTTAAAAAATCGACAATTCTCGTGAACGCGGACCCATCAGATTTTGCCATTTTCAGCAAGTTTCTTTCTGCTGTGATAACTCTGGTTTTCTATGACATAGAAATTATGAAATCTGTTGGGAACATGTTTCCTAGTTGTTTTCTTGAATATAAAGCGCAATGAAAGAAGAAAATTGAAATTTAAAAAATCGACAATTCTCGTGTACGCGGACCCATCAGATTTTGCCATTTTCAGCAAGTTTCTTTCTGCTGTGATAACTCTGGATTTCTATGACATAGAAGTTACAAAATCTGTTGGGAACATGTTTCCTAGTTGTTTTCTTGAATATAAAGCGCAATTAAAGAAGAAAATTAAAATTTAAAAAAATCGACAATTCTCGTGTACGCGGACCCATCAGATTTTGCCATTTTCAGCAAGTTTCTTTCTGCTGTGATAACTCTGGTTTTCTATGACATAGAAGTTACAAAATCTGTTGGGAACATGTTTCCTAGTTGTTTTCTTGAATATAAAGCGCAATTAAAGAAGAAAATTAAAATTTAAAAAAATCGACTATTCTCGTGAACGCGGACACATCAGATTTTGCCATTTTCAGCAAGTTTCTTTCTGCTGTGATAACCCTGGTTTTCTATGACATAGAAGTTACAAAATCTGTTGGGAACATGTTTCCTAGCTGTTTTCTTGAATATGAAGCCGTTTTAAAGACGAAAATAAATATTTCAAAAAATCGCCAATTCTCGTGAACGCGAACATGTCAGGTTGTGCCATTTTAAGCAAGTTTCTCTCTTCTGGGATAACCCCGGTTTTCTAGGACATAAAAGTTTCAAAATCTGTTGGGAACATCTTTTCTTGGAGTTTTCTTGAATATAAACCCCTAAATAAAGAAGAAAATATGAATTTTAAAAAATCGACAATTCTCGTGAACGCGGACCCATCAGATTTTGCCATTTGCAGCAAGTTTCTTTCTGCTGTGATAACTCTGGTTTTCTATGACATAGAAATTATGAAATCTGTTGGGAACATGTTTCCTAGTTGGTTTCTTGAATATAAAGCGCAATTAAAGAAGAAAATTAAAATTTCAAAAAATCGACAATTCTCGTGTACGCGGACCCATCAGATTTTGCCATTTTAAGCAAGTTTCTTTCTGCTGTGATAACCCTGGTTTTCTATGACATAGAAGGTACAAAATCTCTTGGAAACATGTTTCCTAGTTGTTTTCTTGAATATAAAGCGCAATTAAAGAAGAAAATTAAAATTTCAAAGAATCGACAA
This sequence comes from Sepiola atlantica, assembly GCA_963556195.1. Taxonomy (NCBI): domain Eukaryota; kingdom Metazoa; phylum Mollusca; class Cephalopoda; order Sepiida; family Sepiolidae; genus Sepiola; species Sepiola atlantica. Next base: position 25,003 of record CAUVYP010000234.1, on the reverse strand, counting down.
TTCTCGTGAACGCGGACCCATCAGATTCTGCCATTTTCAGCAAGTTTCTTTCTGCTGTGATAACTCTGGTTTTCTATGACATAGAAATTATGAAATCTGTTGGGAACATGTTTCCTAGTTGTTTTCTTGAATATAAAGCGCAATTAAAGAAGAAAATTAAAATTTTAAAAAATCGACAATTCTCGTGTACGCGGACCCATCAGATTTTGCCATTTTCAGCAAGTTTCTTTCTGCTGTGATAACTCTGGTTTTCTATGACATAGAAGTTACAAAATCTGTTGGGAACATGTTTCCTAGTTGTTTTCTTGAATATAAAGCGCAATTAAAGAATAAAATTAAAATTTCAAAGAATCGACAATTCTCGTGAATGCGGACCCATCAGATTTTGCCATTTTCAGCAAGTTTCTTTCTGCTGTGATAACCCTGGTTTTCTATGACATAGAAGTTACAAAATCTGTTGGGAACATGTTTCCTAGCTGTTTTCTTGAATATAAAGCCGTTTTAAAGACGAAAATTAAAATTTACAAAAAATCGCGAATTCTCGTGAACGCGAACATGTCAGGTTGTGCCATTTTAAGCAAGTTTCTCTCTTCTGGGATAACCCTGGTTTTCTAGGACATAAAAGTTTCAAAATCTGTTCAGAACATCTTTTCTAGGAGTTTTCTTGAATATAAACCCCTAAATAAAGAAGAAAATATGAATTTTAAAAAATCGACAATTCTCGTGAACGCGGACCCATCAGATTTTGCCATTTTCAGCAAGTTTCTTTCTGCTGTGATAACTCTGGTTTTCTATGACATAGAAATTATGAAATCTGTTGGGAACATGTTTCCTAGTTGTTTTCTTGAATATAAAGCGCAATGAAAGAAGAAAATTGAAATTTAAAAAATCGACAATTCTCGTGTACGCGGACCCATCAGATTTTGCCATTTTCAGCAAGTTTCTTTCTGCTGTGATAACTCTGGATTTCTATGACATAGAAGTTACAAAATCTGTTGGGAACATGTTTCCTAGTTGTTTTCTTGAATATAAAGCGCAATTAAAGAAGAAAATTAAAATTTAAAAAAATCGACAATTCTCGTGTACGCGGACCCATCAGATTTTGCCATTTTCAGCAAGTTTCTTTCTGCTGTGATAACTCTGGTTTTCTATGACATAGAAGTTACAAAATCTGTTGGGAACATGTTTCCTAGTTGTTTTCTTGAATATAAAGCGCAATTAAAGAAGAAAATTAAAATTTAAAAAAATCGACTATTCTCGTGAACGCGGACACATCAGATTTTGCCATTTTCAGCAAGTTTCTTTCTGCTGTGATAACCCTGGTTTTCTATGACATAGAAGTTACAAAATCTGTTGGGAACATGTTTCCTAGCTGTTTTCTTTAATATGAAGCCGTTTTAAAGACGAAAATTAAAATTTCAAAAAATCGCCAATTCTCGTGAACGCGAACATGTCAGGTTGTGCCATTTTAAGCAAGTTTCTCTCTTCTGGGATAACCCCGGTTTTCTAGGACATAAAAGTTTCAAAATCTGTTGGGAACATCTTTTCTTGGAGTTTTCTTGAATATAAACCCCTAAATAAAGAAGAAAATATGAATTTTAAAAAATCGACAATTCTCGTGAACGCGGACCCATCAGATTTTGCCATTTGCAGCAAGTTTCTTTCTGCTGTGATAACTCTGGTTTTCTATGACATAGAAATTATGAAATCTGTTGGGAATATGTTTCCTAGTTGGTTTCTTGAATATAAAGCGCAATTAAAGAAGAAAATTAAAATTTCAAAAAATCGACAATTCTCGTGTACGCGGACCCATCAGATTTTGCCATTTTCAGCAAGTTTCTTTCTGCTGTGATAACCCTGGTTTTCTATGACATAGAAGGTACAAAATCTCTTGGAAACATGTTTCCTTGTTGTTTTCTTGAATATAAAGCGCAATTAAAGAAGAAAATTAAAATTTCAAAGAATCGACAATTCTCGTGAACGCGGACCCATCAGATTCTGCCATTTTCAGCAAGTTTCTTTCTGCTGTGATAACTCTGGTTTTCTATGACATAGAAATTATGAAATCTGTTGGGAACATGTTTCCTAGTTGTTTTCTTGAATATAAAGCGCAATTAAAGAAGAAAATTAAAATTTTAAAAAATCGACAATTCTCGTGTACGCGGACCCATCAGATTTTGCCATTTTCAGCAAGTTTCTTTCTGCTGTGATAACTCTGGTTTTCTATGACATAGAAGTTACAAAATCTGTTGGGAACATGTTTCCTAGTTGTTTTCTTGAATATAAAGCGCAATAAAAGAATAAAATTAAAATTTCAAAGAATCGACAATTCTCGTGAATGCGGACCCATCAGATTTTGCCATTTTCAGCAAGTTTCTTTCTGCTGTGATAACCCTGGTTTTCTATGACATAGAAGTTACAAAATCTGTTGGGAACATGTTTCATTGCTGTTTTCTTGAATATAAAGCCGTTTTAAAGACGAAAATTAAAATTTACTAAAAATCGCCAATTCTCGTGAACGCGAACATGTCAGGTTGTGCCATTTTAAGCAAGTTTCTCTCTTCTGGGATAACCCTGGTTTTCTAGGACATAAAAGTTTCAAAATCTTTTCAGAACATCTTTTCTAGGAGTTTTCTTGAATATAAACCCCTAAATAAAGAAGAAAATATGAATTTTAAAAAATCGACAATTCTCGTGAACGCGGACCCATCAGATTTTGCCACTTGCAGCAAGTTTCTTTCTGCTGTGATAACTCTGGTTTTCTATGACATAGAAATTATGAAATCTGTTGGGAACATGTTTCCTATTTGGTTTCTTGAATATAAAGCGCAATTAAAGAAGAAAATCAAAATTTCAAAAAATCGACAATTCTCGTGTACGCGGACCCATCAGATTTTGCCATTTTCAGCAAGTTTCTTTCTGCTGTGATAACCCTGGTTTTCTATGACATAGAAGTTACAAAATCTGTTGGGAACATGTTTCCTAGTTGTTTTCTTGAATATAAAGCGCAATTAAAGAATAAAATTAAAATTTAAAAAAATAAACTATTCTCGTGAACGCGGACACATCAGATTTTGCCATTTTCAGCAAGTTTCTTTCTGCTGTGATAACCCTGGTTTTCTATGACATAGAAGTTACAAAATCTGTTGGGAACATGTTTCCTAGCTGTTTTCTTGAATATAAAGCCGTTTTAAAGACGAAAATTAAAATTTACAAAAAATCGCCAATTCTCGTGAACGCGAACATGTCAGGTTGTGCCATTTTAAGCAAGTTTCTCTCTTCTGGGATAACCCTGGTTTTCTAGGACATAAAAGTTTAAAAATCTGTTGGGAACATCTTTTCTAGGAGTTTTCTTGAATATAAACCCCTAAATAAAGAAGAAAATATGAATTTAAAAAAATCGACAATTCTCGTGAACGCGGACCCATCAGATTTTGCCATTTGCAGCAAGTTTCTTTCTGCTGTGATAACTCTGGTTTTCTATGACATAGAAATTATGAAATCTGTTGGGAACATGTTTCCTAGTTTTTTTCTTGAATATAAAGCGCAATTAAAGAAGAAAATTAAAATTTAAAAAAATCGACAATTCTCGTGTACGCGGACCCATCAGATTTTGCCATTTTCAGCAAATTTCTTTCTGCTGTGATAACTCTGGTTTTCTATGACATAGAAGTTACAAAATCTGTTGGGAACATGTTTCCTAGTTGTTTTCTTGAATATAAAGCGCAATTAAAGAAGAAAATTAAAATTTTAAAAAATCGACTATTCTCGTGAACGCGGACACATCAGATTTTGCCATTTTCAGCAAGTTTCTTTCTGCTGTGATAACCCTGGTTTTCTATGACATAGAAGTTACAAAATCTGTTGGGAACATGTTTCCTAGCTGTTTTCTTGAATATGAAGCCGTTTTAAAGACGAAAATTAAAATTAAAAAAAATCGCCAATTCTCGTGAACGCGAACATGTCAGGTTGTGCCATTTTAAGAAAGTTTCTCTCTTCTGGGATAACCCTGGTTTTCTAGGACATAAAAGTTTCAAAATCTGTTGGGAACATCTTTTCTTGGAGTTTTCTTGAATATAAACCCCTAAATAAAGAAGAAAATATGAATTTTAAAAAATCGACAATTCTCGTGAACGCGGACCCATCAGATTTTGCCATTTGCAGCAAGTTTGTTTCTGCTGTGATAACTCTGGTTTTCTATGACATAGAAATTATGAAATCTGTTGGGAACATGGTTCCTAGTTGGTTTCTTGAATATAAAGCTCTATTAAAGAAGAAAATTAAAATTTCAAAAAATCGACAATTCTCGTGTACGCGGACCCATCAGATTTTGCCATTTTCAGCAAGTTTCTTTCTGCTGTGATAACCCTGGTTTTCTATGACATAGAAGGTACAAAATCTCTTGGAAACATGTTTCCTAGTTGTTTTCTTGAATATAAAGCGCAATTAAAGAAGAAAATTAAAATTTCAAAGAATCGACAATTCTCGTGAACGCGGACCCATCAGATTTGGCCATTTTCAGCAAGTTTCTTTCTGCTGTGATAACCCTGGTTTTCTATGACATAGAAGTTACAAAATCTGTTGGGAACATGTTTCCTAGCTGTTTTCTTGAATATGAAGCCGTTTTAAAGACGAAAATTAAAATTTCAAAAAATCGCCAATTCTCGTGAACGCGAACATGTAAGGTTGTGCCATTTTAAGCAAGTTTCTCTCTTCTGAGATAACCCTGGTTTTCTAGGACATAAAAGTTTCAAAATCTGTTGGGAACATCTTTTCTTGGAGTTTTCTTGAATATAAACCCCTAAATAAAGAAGAAAATATGAATTTTAAAAAATCGACAATTCTCGTGAACGCGGACCCATCAGATTTTGCCATTTTCAGCAAGTTTCTTTCTGCTGTGATAACCCTGGTTTTCTATGACATAGAAGTTACAAAATCTGTTGGGAACATGTTTCCTAGCTGTTTTCTTGAATATAAAGCCGTTTTAAAGACGAAAATTAAAATTTACTAAAAATCGCCAATTCTCGTGAACGCGAACATGTCAGGTTGTGCCATTTTAAGCAAGTTTCTCTCTTCTGGGATAACCCTGGTTTTCTAGGACATAAAAGTTTCAAAATCTTTTCAGAACATCTTTTCTAGGAGTTTTCTTGAATATAAACCCCTAAATAAAGAAGAAAATATGAATTTTAAAAAATCGACAATTCTCGTGAACGCGGACCCATCAGATTTTGCCACTTGCAGCAAGTTTCTTTCTGCTGTGATAACTCTGGTTTTCTATGACATAGAAATTATGAAATCTGTTGGGAACATGTTTCCTATTTGGTTTCTTGAATATAAAGCGCAATTAAAGAAGAAAATCAAAATTTCAAAAAATCGACAATTCTCGTGTACGCGGACCCATCAGATTTTGCCATTTTCAGCAAGTTTCTTTCTGCTGTGATAACCCTGGTTTTCTATGACATAGAAGTTACAAAATCTGTTGGGAACATGTTTCCTAGTTGTTTTCTTGAATATAAAGCGCAATTAAAGAATAAAATTAAAATTTAAAAAAATAAACTATTCTCGTGAACGCGGACACATCAGATTTTGCCATTTTCAGCAAGTTTCTTTCTGCTGTGATAACCCTGGTTTTCTATGACATAGAAGTTACAAAATCTGTTGGGAACATGTTTCCTAGCTGTTTTCTTGAATATAAAGCCGTTTTAAAGACGAAAATTAAAATTTACAAAAAATCGCCAATTCTCGTGAACGCGAACATGTCAGGTTGTGCCATTTTAAGCAAGTTTCTCTCTTCTGGGATAACCCTGGTTTTCTAGGACATAAAAGTTTAAAAATCTGTTGGGAACATCTTTTCTAGGAGTTTTCTTGAATATAAACCCCTAAATAAAGAAGAAAATATGAATTTAAAAAAATCGACAATTCTCGTGAACGCGGACCCATCAGATTTTGCCATTTGCAGCAAGTTTCTTTCTGCTGTGATAACTCTGGTTTTCTATGACATAGAAATTATGAAATCTGTTGGGAACATGTTTCCTAGTTTTTTTCTTGAATATAAAGCGCAATTAAAGAAGAAAATTAAAATTTAAAAAAATCGACAATTCTCGTGTACGCGGACCCATCAGATTTTGCCATTTTCAGCAAATTTCTTTCTGCTGTGATAACTCTGGTTTTCTATGACATAGAAGTTACAAAATCTGTTGGGAACATGTTTCCTAGTTGTTTTCTTGAATATAAAGCGCAATTAAAGAAGAAAATTAAAATTTTAAAAAATCGACTATTCTCGTGAACGCGGACACATCAGATTTTGCCATTTTCAGCAAGTTTCTTTCTGCTGTGATAACCCTGGTTTTCTATGACATAGAAGTTACAAAATCTGTTGGGAACATGTTTCCTAGCTGTTTTCTTGAATATGAAGCCGTTTTAAAGACGAAAATTAAAATTAAAAAAAATCGCCAATTCTCGTGAACGCGAACATGTCAGGTTGTGCCATTTTAAGAAAGTTTCTCTCTTCTGGGATAACCCTGGTTTTCTAGGACATAAAAGTTTCAAAATCTGTTGGGAACATCTTTTCTTGGAGTTTTCTTGAATATAAACCCCTAAATAAAGAAGAAAATATGAATTTTAAAAAATCGACAATTCTCGTGAACGCGGACCCATCAGATTTTGCCATTTGCAGCAAGTTTGTTTCTGCTGTGATAACTCTGGTTTTCTATGACATAGAAATTATGAAATCTGTTGGGAACATGGTTCCTAGTTGGTTTCTTGAATATAAAGCTCTATTAAAGAAGAAAATTAAAATTTCAAAAAATCGACAATTCTCGTGTACGCGGACCCATCAGATTTTGCCATTTTCAGCAAGTTTCTTTCTGCTGTGATAACCCTGGTTTTCTATGACATAGAAGGTACAAAATCTCTTGGAAACATGTTTCCTAGTTGTTTTCTTGAATATAAAGCGCAATTAAAGAAGAAAATTAAAATTTCAAAGAATCGACAATTCTCGTGAACGCGGACCCATCAGATTTGGCCATTTTCAGCAAGTTTCTTTCTGCTGTGATAACCCTGGTTTTCTATGACATAGAAGTTACAAAATCTGTTGGGAACATGTTTCCTAGCTGTTTTCTTGAATATGAAGCCGTTTTAAAGACGAAAATTAAAATTTCAAAAAATCGCCAATTCTCGTGAACGCGAACATGTAAGGTTGTGCCATTTTAAGCAAGTTTCTCTCTTCTGAGATAACCCTGGTTTTCTAGGACATAAAAGTTTCAAAATCTGTTGGGAACATCTTTTCTTGGAGTTTTCTTGAATATAAACCCCTAAATAAAGAAGAAAATATGAATTTTAAAAAATCGACAATTCTCGTGAACGCGGACCCATCAGATTTTGCCATTTGCAGCAAGTTTCTTTCTGCTGTGATAACCCTGGTTTTCTATGACATAGAAGGTACAAAATCTCTTGGAAACATGTTTCCTAGTTGTTTTCTTGAATATAAAGCGCAATTAAAGAAGAAAATTAAAATTTCAAAGAATCGACAATTCTCGTGAACGCGGACCCATCAGATTTGGCCATTTTCAGCAAGTTTCTTTCTGCTGTGATAACCCTGGTTTTCTATGACATAGAAATTATGAAATCTCTTGGGAACATGTTTCCTAGTTGTTTTCTTGAATATAAAGCGCAATTAAAGAAGAAAATTAAAATTTTAAAAAATCGACAATTCTCGTGTATGCGGACCCATCAGATTTTGCCATTTTCAGCAAGTTTCTTTCTGCTGTGATAACTCTGGTTTTCTATGACATAGAAGTTACAAAATCTTTTGGGAACATGTTTCCTAGTTGTTTTCTTGAATATAAAGCGCAATTAAAGAAGAAAATTAAAATTTTAAAAAATCGACTATTCTCGTGAACGCGGACACATCAGATTTTGCCATTTTCAGCAAGTTTCTTTCTGCTGTGATAACCCTGGTTTTCTATGACATAGAAGTTACAAAATCTGTTGGGAACATGTTTCCTAGCTGTTTTCTTGAATATAAAACCGTTTTAAAGACGAAAATTAAAATTTACAAAAAATCGCCAATTCTCGTGAACGCGAACATGTCAAGTTGTGCCATTTTAAGCAAGTTTCTCTCTTCTCGGATAACCCTGGTTTTCTAGGACATAAAAGTTGCAAAATCTGTTGGGAACATCTTTTCTAGGAGTTTTCTTGAATATAAACCCCTAAATAAAGAAGAAAATATGAATTTTAAAAAATCGACAATTCTCGTGAACGCGGACCCATCAGATTTTGCCATTTGCAGCAAGTTTCTTTCTGCTGTGATAACTCTGGTTTTCTATGACATAGAAATTATGAAATCTGTTGGGAACATGTTTCCTAGTTGTTTTCTTGAATATAAAGCGCAATTAAAGAAGAAAATTAAAATTTTAAAAAATCGACAATTCTCGTGTACGCGGACCCATCAAATGTTGCCATTTTCAGCAAGTTTCTTTCTGTTGTGATAACCCTGGTTTTCTATGACATAGAAGGTACAAAATATCTCGGAAACATGTTTCCTAGTTGTTTTCTTGAATATAAAGCGCAATTAAAGTAGAAAATTAAAATTTACAAAAATCGACAATTCTCGTGAACGCCGACCCATCAGATTTGGCCATTTTTAGCAAGTTTCTTTCTGCTGTGATAACCCTGGTTTTCTATGACATAGAAATTATGAAATCTGTTGGGAACATGTTTCCTGGTTTTTTTCTTGAATATAAAGCGCAATTAAAGAAGAAAATTAAAATTTCAAAAAATTGACAATTCTCGTGTACGCGGACCCATCAGATTTTGCCATTTTCAGCAAGTTTCTTTCTGCTGTGATAACTCTGGTTTTCTATGACATAGAAGTTACAAAATCTGTTGGGAACATGTTTCCTAGTTGTTTTCTTGAATATAAAGCGCAATTAAAGAAGAAAATTAAAATTTTAAAAAATCGACTATTCTCGTGAACGCGGACACATCAGATTTTGCCATTTTCAGCAAGTTTCTTTCTGCTGTGATAACCCTGGTTTTCTATGACATAGAAGTTACAAAATCTGTTGGGAACATGTTTCCTAGCTGTTTTCTTGAATATAAAGCCGTTTTAAAGACGAAAATTAAAATTTACAAAAAATCGCCAATTCTCGTGAACGCGAACATGTCAGGTTGTGCCATTTTAAGCAAGTTTCTCTCTTCTGGGATAACCCTGGTTTTCTAGGACATAAAAGTTTCAAAATCTGTTCAGAACATCTTTTCTAGGAGTTTTCTTGAATATAAACCCCTAAATAAAGAAGAAAATATGAATTTTAAAAAATCGACAATTCTCGTGAACGCGGACCCATCAGATTTTGCCATTTGCAGCAAGTTTCTTTCTGCTGTGATAACTCTGGTTTTCTATGACATAGAAATTATTAAATCTGTTGGGAACATGTTTCCTAGTTTTTTTCTTGAATATAAAGCGCAATTAAAGAAGAAAATTAAAATTTCAAAAAATCGACAATTCTCGTGTACGCTGACCCATCAGATTTTGCCATTTTCAGCAAATTTCTTTCTGCTGTGATAACTCTGGTTTTCTATGACATAGAAGTTACAAAATCTGTTGGGAACATGTTTCCTAGTTGTTTTCTTGAATATAAAGCGCAATTAAAGAAGAAAATTAAAATTTAAAAAAATCGACTATTCTCGTGAACGCGGACACATCAGATTTTGCCATTTTCAGCAAGTTTCTTTCTGCTGTGATAACCCTGGTTTTCTATGACATAGAAGTTACAAAATCTGTTGGGAACATGTTTCCTAGCTGTTTTCTTGAATATGAAGCCGTTTTAAAGACGAAAATTAAAATTTAAAAAAATCGCCAATTCTCGTGAACGCGAACATGTCAGGTTGTGCCATTTTAAGAAAGTTTCTCTCTTCTGGAATAACCCTGGTTTTCTAGGACATAAAAGTTTCAAAATCTGTTGGGAACATCTTTTCTAGGAGTTTTCTTGAATATAAACCCCTAAATAAAGAAGAAGATATGAATTTTAAAAAATCGACAATTCTCGTGAACGCGGACCCATCAGATTTTGCCATTTGCAGCAAGTTTCTTTCTGCTGTGATAACTCTGGTTTTCTATGACATAGAAATTATGAAATCTGTTGGGAACATGTTTCCTAGTTGTTTTCTTGAATATAAAGCACAATTAAAGAAGAAAATTAAAATTTCAAAAAATCGACAATTCTCGTGTACGCGGACCCATCAGATTTTGCCATTTTCAGCAAGTTTCTTTCTGCTGTGATAACCCTGGTTTTCTATGACATAGAAGGTACAAAATCTCTTGGAAACATGTTTCCTAGTTGTTTTCTTGAATATAAAGTGCAATTAAAGAAGAAAATTAAAATTTCAAAGAATCGACAATTCTCGTGAATGCGGACCCATCAGATTTGGCCATTTTCAGCAAGTTTCTTTCTGCTGTGATAACCCTGGTTTTCTATGACACAGAAGTTACAAAATCTCTTGGGAACATGTTTCCTAGTTGTTTTCTTGAATATAAAGCGCAATTAAAGAAGAAAATTAAAATTTAAAAAAATCGACAATTCTCGTGTACGCGGACCCATCAGATTTTGCCATTTTCAGCAAGTTTCTTTCTGCTGTGATAACTCTGGTTTTCTATGACATAGAAGTTACAAAATCTGTTGGGAACATGTTTCCTAGTTTTTTTCTTGAATATAAAGCGCAATTAAAGAAGAAAATTAAAATTTAAAAAATCGACTATTCTCGTGAACGCTGACACATCAGATTTTGCCATTTTCAGCAAGTTTCTTTCTGCTGTGATAACCCTGGTTTTCTATGACATAGAAGTTACAAAATCTGTTGGGAACATGTTTCCTAGCTGTTTTCTTGAATATAAAGCCGTTTTAAAGACGAAAATTAAAATTTCAAAAAATCGACAATTCTCGTGTACGCGGACCCATCAGATTTTGCCATTTTCAGCAAGTTTCTTTCTGCTGTGATAACCCTGGATTTCTATGACATAGAAGTTACAAAATCAGTTAGGAACTTGTTTCCTAGTTGTTTTCTTGAATATAAAGCGCAATTAAAGAAGAAAATTAAAATTTCAAAATATCGACAATTCTCGTGTACGCGGACCCATCAGATTTTGCCATTTTCAGCAAGTTTCTTTCTGCTGTGATAACCCTGGTTTTCTATGACATAGAAATTATGAAATCTGTTAGGGAACATGTTTTCTAGTTGTTTTCTTGAATATAAAGCGCAATTAAAGAAGAAAATTAAAATTGCAAAGAAGCGACAATTCTCGTGAACGCGGACCCATCAGATTTGGCCATTTTCAGCAAGTTTCTTTCTGCTGTGATAACCCTGGTTTTCTATGACATAGAAATTATGGAATCCGTTGGGAACATGTTTCCTAGTTATTTTCTTGAATATAAAGCGCAATTAAAGAAGAAAATTAAAATTTTAAAAAATCGACAATTCTCGTGTACGCTGACCCATCAGATTTTGCCATTTTCAGCAAGTTTCTTTCTGCTGTGATAACCCTGGTTTTCTATGACATAGAAGGTACAAAATCTCTTGGAAACATGTTTCCTAGTTGTTTTCTTGAATATAAAGTGCAATTAAAGAATAAAATTAAAATTTCAAAGAATCGACAATTCTCGTGAATGCGGACCCATCAGATTTGGCCATTTTCAGCAAGTTTCTTTCTGCTGTGATAACCCTGGTTTTCTATGACATAGAAATTATGAAATCTGTTGGGAACATGTTTCTAGTTGTTTTCTTGAATATAAAGCGCAATTAAAGAAGAAAATTAAAATTTTAAAAAATCGACAATTCTCGTGTACGCGGACCCATCAGATTTTGCCATTTTCAGCAAGTTTCTTTCTGCTGTGATAACCCTGGTTTTCTATGACATAGAAGTTACAAAATCTGTTTGGAACATGTTTCCTAGCTGTTTTCTTGAATATAAAGCGCAATTAAAGAAGAAAATTAAAATTTTAAAAAATCGACAATTCTCGTGTACGCGGACCCATCAGATTTTGCCATTTTCAGCAAGTTTCTTTCTGCTGTGATAACCCTGGATTTTTATGACATAGAAGTTACAAAATCAGTTAGGAACTTGTTTCCTAATTGTTTATTTAATATAATGCCTTATTAAAGAAGAAAAGTAAACTTTTAAAAAATCGACAATTCTCGTGAACGCGGACCCATCAGATTTTGCCATTTGCAGCAAGTTTCTTTCTGCTGTGATAACCCTGGTTTTCTATGAAATAGAAATTATGAAATCTGTTATGAACATGTTTCCTAGTTGTTTTCTTGAATATAAAGCGCAATTAAAGAAGAAAATTAAAATTTCAAAAACTCGACAATTCTCGTGTACGCCGAGCCATCAGATTTTGCCATTTTCAGCAAGTTTCTTTCTGCTGTGATAACCCTGGTTTTCTATGACATAGAAGTTACAAAATCTGTTGGGAACATGTTTCCTAGCTGTTTTCTTGAATATAAAGCCGTTGTAAAGACGAAAATTAAAATTTCAAAAAATCGACAATTCTCGTGTACGCGGACCCATCAGATTTTGCCATTTTCAGCAAGTTTCTTTCTGCTGTGATAACCCTGGATTTCTATGACATAGAAGGTACAAAATCTCTTGGAAACATGTTTCCTAGTTGTTTTCTTGAATATAAAGCGCAATTAAAGAAGAAAATTAAAATTTCAAAGAATCGACAATTCTCGTGAACGCGGACCCATCAGATTTGGCCATTTTCAGCAAGTTTCTTTCTGCTGTGATAACCCTGGTTTTCTATGACATAGAAGGTACAATATCTCTTGGAAACATGTTTCCTAGTTGTTTTCTTGAATATAAAGCGCAATTAAAGAAGAAAATTAAAATTTCAAAGATTCGACAATTCTCGTGAACGCGGACCCATCAGATTTGGCCATTTTCAGCAAGTTTCTTTCTGCTGTGATAACCCTGGTTTTCTATGACATAGAAATTATGAAATCTGTTGGGAACATGTTTCCTAGTTGTTTTCTTGAATATAAAGCGCAATTAAAGAAGAAAATTGAAATTTAAAAAATCGACAATTCTCGTGTACGCGGACCCATCAGATTTTGCCATTTTCAGCAAGTTTCTTTCTGCTGTGATAACTCTGGTTTTCTATGACATAGAAGTTACAAAATCTGTTGGGAACATGTTTCCTAGTTGTTTTCTTGAATATAAAGCGCAATTAAAGAAGAAAATTAAAATTTAAAAAAATCGACAATTCTCGTGTACGCGGACCCATCAGATTTTGCCATTTTCAGCAAGTTTCTTTCTGCTGTGATAACTCTGGTTTTCTATGACATAGAAGTTACAAAATCTGTTGGGAACATGTTTCCTAGTTGTTTTCTTGAATATAAAGCGCAATTAAAGAAGAAAATTAAAATTTAAAAAAATCGACTATTCTCGTGAACGCGGACACATCAGATTTTGCCATTTTCAGCAAGTTTCTTTCTGCTGTGATAACCCTGGTTTTCTATGACATAGAAGTTACAAAATCTGTTGGAAACATGTTTCCTAGCTGTTTTCTTGAATATAAAGCCGTTTTAAAGACGAAAATTAAAATTTCAAAAAATCGACAATTCTCGTGAACGCGGACCCATCAGATTTTGCCATTTTCAGCAAGTTTCTTTCTGCTGTGATAACTCTGGTTTTCTATGACATAGAAGTTACAAAATCTGTTGGGAACATGTTTCCTAGTTGTTTTCTTGAATATAAAGTGCAATTAAAGACGAAAATTAAAATTTCAAAAAATCGCCAATTCTCGTGAACGCGAACATGTCAGGTTGTGCCATTTTAAGCAAGTTTCTCTCTTCTGGGATAACCCTGGTTTTCTAGGACATAAAAGTTTCAAAATCTGTTGGGAACATCTTTTCTAGGAGTTTTCTTGAATATAAACCCCTAAATAAAGAAGAAAATATGAATTTTAAAAAATCGACAATTCTCGTGAACGCGGACCCAGGAGATTTTGCCATTTGCAGCAAGTTTCTTTCTGCTGTGATAACTCTGGTTTTCTATGACATAGAAATTATGAAATCTGTTGGGAACAGGTTTCCTAGTTGTTTTCTTGAATATAAAGCGCAATTAAAGAAGAAAATTAAAATTTAAAAAAATCGACAATTCTCGTGTACGCGGACCCATCAAATTTTGCTATTTTCAGCAAGTTTCTTTCTGCTGTGATAACCCTGGTTTTCTATGACATAGAACGTACAAAATCTCTCGGAAACATGTTTCCTTGTTGTTTTCTTGAATATAAAGCGCAATTAAAGAAGAAAATTAAAATTTCAAAAAATCGACAATTCTCGTGTACGCGGACCCATCAGATTTTGCCATTTTCAGCAAGTTTCTTTCTGCTGTGATAACCCTGGTTTTCTATGACATAGAAGTTACACAATCTGTTGGGAACATGTTTCCTAGCTGTTTTCTTGAATATAAAGCCGTTTTAAAAACGAAAATTAAAATTTCAAAAAATCGACAATTCTCGTGTACGCGGACCCATCAGATTTTGCCATTTTCAGCAAGTTTTTTTCTGCTGTGATAACCCTGGATTTCTATGACATAGAAGTTACAAAATCAGTTAGGAACTTGTTTCCTAGTTGTTTTCTTGAATATAAAGCGCAATTAAAGAAGAAAATTAAAATTTCAAAAAATCGACAATTCTCGTGTACGCGGACCCATCAGATTTTGCCATTTTCAGCAAGTTTCTTTCTGCTGTGATAACCCTGGTTTTCTATGACATAGAAGGTACAAAATCTCTTGGAAACATGTTTCCTAGTTGTTTTCTTGAATATAAAGTGCAATTAAAGAATAAAATTAAAATTTCAAAGAATCGACAATTCTCGTGAATGCGGACCCATCAGATTTGGCCATTTTCAGCAAGTTTCTTTCTGCTGTGATAACCCTGGTTTTCTATGACATAGAAATTATGAAATCTGTTGGGAACATGTTTTCTAGTTGTTTTCTTGAATATAAAGCGCAATTAAAGAAGAAAATTAAAATTTTAAAAAATCGACAATTCTCGTGTACGCGGACCCATCAGATTTTGCCATTTTCAGCAAGTTTCTTTCTGCTGTGATAACCCTGGTTTTCTATGACATAGAAGTTACAAAATCTGTTGGAAACATGTTTCCTAGCTGTTTTCTTGAATATAAAGCGCAATTAAAGAAGAAAATTAAAATTTTAAAAAATCGACAATTCTCGTGTACGCGGACCCATCAGATTTTGCCATTTTCAGCAAGTTTCTTTCTGCTGTGATAACCCTGGATTTTTATGACATAGAAGTTACAAAATCAGTTAGGAACTTGTTTCCTAATTGTTTATTTAATATAATGCCTTATTAAAGAAGAAAAGTAAACTTTTAAAAAATCGACAATTCTCGTGAACGCGGACCCATCAGATTTTGCCATTTGCAGCAAGTTTCTTTCTGCTGTGATAACCCTGGTTTTCTATGAAATAGAAATTATGAAATCTGTTATGAACATGTTTCCTAGTTGTTTTCTTGAATATAAAGCGCAATTAAAGAAGAAAATTAAAATTTCAAAAACTCGACAATTCTCGTGTACGCGGAGCCATCAGATTTTGCCATTTTCAGCAAGTTTCTTTCTGCTGTGATAACCCTGGTTTTCTATGACATAGAAGTTACAAAATCTGTTGGGAACATGTTTCCTAGCTGTTTTCTTGAATATAAAGCCGTTGTAAAGACGAAAATTAAAATTTCAAAAAATCGACAATTCTCGTGTACGCGGACCCATCAGATTTTGCCATTTTCAGCAAGTTTCTTTCTGCTGTGATAACCCTGGATTTCTATGACATAGAAGGTACAAAATCTCTTGGAAACATGTTTCCTAGTTGTTTTCTTGAATATAAAGCGCAATTAAAGAAGAAAATTAAAATTTCAAAGAATCGACAATTCTCGTGAACGCGGACCCATCAGATTTGGCCATTTTCAGCAAGTTTCTTTCTGCTGTGATAACCCTGGTTTTCTATGACATAGAAGGTACAATATCTCTTGGAAACATGTTTCCTAGTTGTTTTCTTGAATATAAAGCGCAATTAAAGAAGAAAATTAAAATTTCAAAGAATCGACAATTCTCGTGAACGCGGACCCATCAGATTTGGCCATTTTCAGCAAGTTTCTTTCTGCTGTGATAACCCTGGTTTTCTATGACATAGAAATTATGAAATCTGTTGGGAACATGTTTCCTAGTTGTTTTCTTGAATATAAAGCGCAATTAAAGAAGAAAATTGAAATTTAAAAAATCGACAATTCTCGTGTACGCGGACCCATCAGATTTTGCCATTTTCAGCAAGTTTCTTTCTGCTGTGATAACTCTGGTTTTCTATGACATAGAAGTTACAAA
This sequence comes from Sepiola atlantica, assembly GCA_963556195.1. Classification (NCBI taxonomy): domain Eukaryota; kingdom Metazoa; phylum Mollusca; class Cephalopoda; order Sepiida; family Sepiolidae; genus Sepiola; species Sepiola atlantica. The sequence goes on along the minus strand of CAUVYP010000234.1, from coordinate 8,605 downwards.
ATCTGTTGGGAACATGTTTCCTAGTTGTTTTCTTGAATATAAAGCGCAATTAAAGAAGAAAATTAAAATTTAAAAAAATCGACAATTCTCGTGTACGCGGACCCATCAGATTTTGCCATTTTCAGCAAGTTTCTTTCTGCTGTGATAACTCTGGTTTTCTATGACATAGAAGTTACAAAATCTGTTGGGAACATGTTTCCTAGTTGTTTTCTTGAATATAAAGCGCAATTAAAGAAGAAAATTAAAATTTAAAAAAATCGACTATTCTCGTGAACGCGGACACATCAGATTTTGCCATTTTCAGCAAGTTTCTTTCTGCTGTGATAACCCTGGTTTTCTATGACATAGAAGTTACAAAATCTGCTGGGAACATGTTTCGTAGCTGTTTTCTTGAATATGAAGCCGTTTTAAAGACGAAAATTAAAATTTCAAAAAATCGCCAATTCTCGTGAACGCGAACATGTCAGGTTGTGCCATTTTAAGCAAGTTTCTCTCTTCTGGGATAACCCTGGTTTTCTAGGACATAAAAGTTTCAAAATCTGTTGGGAACATCTTTTCTTGGAGTTTTCTTGAATATAAACCCCTAAATAAAGAAGAAAATATGAATTTTAAAAAATCGACAATTCTCGTGAACGCGGACCCATCAGATTTTGCCATTTGCAGCAAGTTTCTTTCTGCTGTGATAACTCTGGTTTTCTATGACATAGAAATTATGAAATCTGTTGGGAACATGTTTCCTAGTTGGTTTCTTGAATATAAAGCGCAATTAAAGAAGAAAATTAAAATTTCAAAAAATCGACAATTCTCGTGTACGCGGACCCATCAGATTTTGCCATTTTCAGCAAGTTTCTTTCTGCTGTGATAACCCTGGTTTTCTATGACATAGAAGGTACAAAATCTCTTGGAAACATGTTTCCTAGTTGTTTTCTTGAATATAAAGCGCAATTAAAGAAGAAAATTAAAATTTCAAAGAATCGACAATTCTCGTGAACGCGGACCCATCAGATTCTGCCATTTTCAGCAAGTTTCTTTCTGCTGTGATAACTCTGGTTTTCTATGACATAGAAATTATGAAATCTGTTGGGAACATGTTTCCTAGTTGTTTTCTTGAATATAAAGCGCAATTAAAGAAGAAAATTAAAATTTTAAAAAATCGACAATTCTCGTGTACTTGGACCCATCAGATTTTGCCATTTTCAGCAAGTTTCTTTCTGCTGTGATAACTCTGGTTTTCTATGACATAGAAGTTACAAAATCTGTTGGGAACATGTTTCCTAGTTGTTTTCTTGAATATAAAGCGCAATTAAAGAATAAAATTAAAATTTCAAAGAATCGACAATTCTCGTGAATGCGGACCCATCAGATTTTGCCATTTTCAGCAAGTTTCTTTCTGCTGTGATAACCCTGGTTTTCTATGACATAGAAGTTACAAAATCTGTTGGGAACATGTTTCCTAGCTGTTTTCTTGAATATAAAGCCGTTTTAAAGACGAAAATTAAAATTTACAAAAAATCGCCAATTCTCGTGAACGCGAACATGTCAGGTTGTGCCATTTTAAGCAAGTTTCTCTCTTCTGGGATAACCCTGGTTTTCTAGGACATAAAAGTTTCAAAATCTGTTCAGAACATCTTTTCTAAGAGTTTTCTTGAATATAAACCCCTAAATAAAGAAGAAAATATGAATTTTAAAAAATCGACAATTCTCGTGAACGCGGACCCATCAGATTTTGCCATTTGCAGCAAGTTTCTTTCTGCTGTGATAACTCTGGTTTTCTATGACATAGAAATTATGAAATCTGTTGGGAACATGTTTCCTAGTTGTTTTCTTGAATATAAAGCGCAATTAAAGAAGAAAATTAAAATTTTAAAAAATCGACAATTCTCGTGTACGCGGACCCATCAGATTTTGCCATTTTCAGCAAGTTTCTTTCTGCTGTGATAACTCTGGTTTTCTATGACATAGAAGTTACAAAATCTGTTGGGAACATGTTTCCTAGTTGTTTTCTTGAATATAAAGCGCAATTAAAGAAGAAAATTAAAATTTAAAAAAATCGACTATTCTCGTGAACGCGGACACATCAGATTTTGCCATTTTCAGCAAGTTTCTTTCTGCTGTGATAACCCTGGTTTTCTATGACATAGAAGTTACAAAATCTGTTGGGAACATGTTTCCTAGCTGTTTTCTTGAATATGAAGCCGTTTTAAAGACGAAAATTAAAATTTCAAAAAATCGCCAATTCTCGTGAACGCGAACATGTCAGGTTGTGCCATTTTAAGCAAGTTTCTCTCTTCTGGGATAACCCTGGTTTTCTAGGACATAAAAGTTTCAAAATCTGTTGGGAACATCTTTTCTTGGAGTTTTCTTGAATATAAACCCCTAAATAAAGAAGAAAATATGAATTTTAAAAAATCGACAATTCTCGTGAACGCGGACCCATCAGATTTTGCCATTTGCAGCAAGTTTCTTTCTGCTGTGATAACTCTGGTTTTCTATGACATAGAAATTATGAAATCTGTTGGGAACATGTTTCCTAGTTGGTTTCTTGAATATAAAGCGCAATTAAAGAAGAAAATCAAAATTTCAAAAAATCGACAATTCTCGTGTACGCGGACCCATCAGATTTTGCCATTTTCAGCAAGTTTCTTTCTGCTGTGATAACCCTGGTTTTCTATGACATAGAAGTTACAAAATCTGTTGGGAACATGTTTCCTAGTTGTTTTCTTGAATATAAAGCGCAATTAAAGAAGAAAATTAAAATTTTAAAAAATCGACAATTCTCGTGTACGCGGACCCATCAGATTTTGCCATTTTCAGCAAGTTTCTTTCTGCTGTGATAACTCTGGTTTTCTATGACATAGAAGTTACAAAATCTTTTGGGAACATGTTTCCTAGTTGTTTTCTTGAATATAAAGCGCAATTAAAGAAGAAAATTAAAATTTTAAAAAATCGACTATTCTCGTGAACGCGGACACATCAGATTTTGCCATTTTCAGCAAGTTTCTTTCTGCTGTGATAACCCTGGTTTTCTATGACATAGAAGTTACAAAATCTGTTGGGAACATGTTTCCTAGCTGTTTTCTTGAATATAAAGCCGTTTTAAAGACGAAAATAAAAATTTACAAACAATCGCCAATTCTCGTGAACGCGAACATGTCAAGTTGTGCCATTTTAAGCAAGTTTCTCTCTTCTCAGGTAACCCTGGTTTTCTAGGACATAAAAGTTTCAAAATCTGTTGGAAACATCTTTTCTAGGAGTTTTCTTGAATATAAACCCCTAAATAAAGAAGAAAATATGAATTTTAAAAAATCGACAATTCTCGTGAACGCGGACCCATCAGATTTTGCCATTTGCAGCAAGTTTCTTTCTGCTGTGATAACTCTGGTTTTCTATGACATAGAAATTATGAAATCTGTTGGGAACATGTTTCCTAGTTGTTTTCTTGAATATAAAGCGCAATTAAAGAAGAAAATTAAAATTTTAAAAAATCGACAATTCTCGTGTACGCGGACCCATCAAATGTTGCCATTTTCAGCAAGTTTCTTTCTGTTGTGATAACCCTGGTTTTCTATGACATAGAAGGTACAAAATATCTCGGAAACATGTTTCCTAGTTGTTTTCTTGAATATTAAGCGCAATTAAAGTAGAAAATTAAAATTTACAAAAATCGACAATTCTCGTGAACGCCGACCCATCAGATTTGGCCATTTTTAGCAAGTTTCTTTCTGCTGTGATAACCCTGGTTTTCTATGACATAGAAATTATGAAATCTGTTGGGAACATGTTTCCTAGTTTTTTTCTTGAATATAAAGCGCAATTAAAGAAGAAAATTAAAATTTCAAAAAATCGACAATTCTCGTGTACGCGGACCCATCAGATTTTGCCATTTTCAGCAAGTTTCTTTCTGCTGTGATAACTCTGGTTTTCTATGACATAGAAGTTACAAAATCTGTTGGGAACATGTTTCCTAGTTGTTTTCTTGAATATAAAGCGCAATTAAAGAAGAAAATTAAAATTTTTAAAAATCGACTATTCTCGTGAACGCGGACACATCAGATTTTGCCATTTTCAGCAAGTTTCTTTCTGCTGTGATAACTCTGGTTTTCTATGACATAGAAGTTACAAAATCTGTTGGGAACATGTTTCCTAGCTGGTTTCTTGAATATAAAGCCGTTTTAAAGACGAAAATTAAAATTTCAAAAAATCGCTAATTCTCGTGAACGCGAACATGTCAGGTTGTGCCATTTTAAGCAAGTTTCTCTCTTCTGGAATAAGCCTGGTTTTCTAGGACATAAAAGTTTCAAAATCTGTTGGGAACATCTTTTCTAGGAGTTTTCTTGAATATAAACCCCTAAATAAAGAAGAAAATATGAATTTTAAAAAATCGACAATTCTCGTGAACGCGGACCCATCAGATTTTGCCATTTGCAGCAAGTTTCTTTCTGCTGTGATAACTCTGGTTTTCTATGACATAGAAATTATGAAATCTGTTGGGAACATGTTTCCTAGTTGTTTTCTTGAATATAAAGCGCAATTAAAGAAGAAAATTAAAATTTCAAAAAATCGACAATTCTCGTGTACGCGGACCCATCAGATTTTGCCATTTTCAGCAAGTTTCTTTCTGTTGTGATAACCCTGGTTTTCTATGACATAGAAGGTACAAAATCTCTTGGAAACATGTTTCCTAGTTGTTTTCTTGAATATAAAGCGCAATTAAAGAAGAAAATTAAAATTTTAAAAAATCGACAATTCTCGTGTACGCGGACCCATCAGATTTTGCCATTTTCAGCAAGTTTCTTTCTGCTGTGATAACTCTGGTTTTCTATGACATAGAAGTTACAAAATCTTTTGGGAACATGTTTCCTAGTTGTTTTCTTGAATATAAAGCGCAATTAAAGAAGAAAATGAAAATTTTAAAAAATCGACTATTCTCGTGAACGCGGACACATCAGATTTTGCCATTTTCAGCAAGTTTCTTTCTGCTGTGATAACCCTGGTTTTCTATGACATAGAAGTTACAAAATCTGTTGGGAACATGTTTCCTAGCTGTTTTCTTGAATATAAAGCCGTTTTAAAGACGAAAATAAAAATTTACAAACAATCGCCAATTCTCGTGAACGCGAACATGTCAAGTTGTGCCATTTTAAGCAAGTTTCTCTCTTCTCGGATAACCCTGGTTTTCTAGGACATAAAAGTTTCAAAATCTGTTGGAAACATCTTTTCTAGGAGTTTTCTTGAATATAAACCCCTAAATAAAGAAGAAAATATGAATTTTAAAAAATCGACAATTCTCGTGAACGCGGACCCATCAGATTTTGCCATTTGCAGCAAGTTTCTTTCTGCTGTGATAACTCTGGTTTTCTATGACATAGAAATTATGAAATCTGTTGGGAACATGTTTCCTAGTTGTTTTCTTGAATATAAAGCGCAATTAAAGAAGAAAATTAAAATTTTAAAAAATCGACAATTCTCGTGTACGCGGACCCATCAAATGTTGCCATTTTCAGCAAGTTTCTTTCTGTTGTGATAACCCTGGTTTTCTATGACATAGAAGGTACAAAATATCTCGGAAACATGTTTCCTAGTTGTTTTCTTGAATATTAAGCGCAATTAAAGTAGAAAATCAAAATTTACAAAAATCGACAATTCTCGTGAACGCCGACCCATCAGATTTGGCCATTTTCAGCAAGTTTCTTTCTGCTGTGATAACCCTGGTTTTCTATGACATAGAAGGTACAAAATCTCTTGGAAACATGTTTCCTAGTTGTTTTCTTGAATATAAAGCGCAATTAAAGAAGAAAATTAAAATTTAAAAGAATCGACAATTCTCGTGAATGCGGACCCATCAGATTTGGCCATTTTCAGCAAGTTTCTTTCTGCTGTGATAACCCTGGTTTTCTATGACATAGAAGTTACAAAATCTCTTGGGAACATGTTTCCTAGTTGTTTTCTTGAATATAAAGCGCAATTAAAGAAGAAAATTAAAATTTAAAAAAATCGACAATTCTCGTGTACGCGGACCCATCAGATTTTGCCATTTTCAGCAAGTTTCTTTCTGCTGTGATAACCCTGGTTTTCTATGACATAGAAATTATGAAATCTGTTGGAAACATGTTTCCTAGCTGTTTTCTTGAATATAAAGCCGTTTTAAAGACGAAAATTAAAATTTCAAAAAATCGACAATTCTCGTGAACGCGGACCCATCAGATTTTTCCATTTTCAGCAAGTTTCCTTCTGCTGTGATAACCCTGGTTTTCTATGACATAGAAGTTACAAAATCTCTTGGGAACATGTTTCCTAGTTGTTTTCTTGAATATAAAGCGCAATTAAAGAAGAAAATTAAAATTTAAAAAAATCGACAATTCTCGTGTACCCGGACCCATCATATTTGGCCATTTTCAGCAAGTTTCTTTCTGCTGTGATAACCCTGGTTTTCTATGACATAGAAGTTACAAAATCTGTTGGAAACAGGTTTCCTAGCTGTTTTCTTTAATATAAAGCCGTTTTAAAGACGAAAATGAAAATTTCAAAAAATCGACAATTCTCGTGAACGCGGACCCATCAGATTTTTCCATTTTCAGCAAGTTTCTCTCTGCTGTGATAACCCTGGTTTTCTATGACATAGAAGTTACAAAATCTCTTGGGAACATGTTTCCTAGTTGTTTTCTTGAATATAAAGCGCAATTAAAGAAGAAAATTAAAATTTAAAAAAATCGACAATTCTCGTGTACGCTGACCCATCAGATTTTGCCATTTTCAGCAAGTTTCTTTCTGCTGTTATAACCCTGGTTTTCTATGACATAGAAGTTACAAAATCTGTTGGAAACATGTTTCCTAGCTGTTTTCTTGAATATAAAGCCGTTTTAAAGACGAAAATTAAAATTTCAAAAAATCGACAATTCTCGTGAACGCGGACCCATCAGATTTTTCCATTTTCAGCAAGTTTCTTTCTGCTGTGATAACCCTGGTTTTCTATGACATAGAAGTTACAAAATCTCTTGGGAACATGTTTCCTAGTTGTTTTCTTGAATATAAAGCGCAATTAAAGAAGAAAATTAAAATTTAAAAAAATCGACAATTCTCGTGTACCCGGACACATCATATTTGGCCATTTTCAGCAAGTTTCTTTCTGCTGTGATAACCCTGGTTTTCTATGACATAGAAGTTAAAAATCTGTTGGAAACAGGTTTCCTAGCTGTTTTCTTTAATATAAAGCCGTTTTAAAGACGAAAATGAAAATTTCAAAAAATCGACAATTCTCGTGAACGCGGACCCATCAGATTTTTCCATTTTCAGCAAGTTTCTCTCTGCTGTGATAACCCTGGTTTTCTATGACATAGAAGTTACAAAATCTCTTGGGAACATGTTTCCTAGTTGTTTTCTTGAATATAAAGCGCAATTAAAGAAGAAAATTAAAATTTAAAAAAATCGACAATTCTCGTGTACGCGGACCCATCAGATTTTGCCATTTTCAGCAAGTTTCTTTCTGCTGTGATAACTCTGGTTTTCTATGACATAGAAGTTACAAAATCTGTTGGGAACATGTTTCCTAGTTGTTTTCTTGAATATAAAGTGCAATTAAAGACGAAAATTAAAATTTCAAAAAATCGCCAATTCTCGTGAACGCGAACATATCAGGTTGTGCCATTTTAAGCAAGTTTCTCTCTTCTGGGATAACCCTGGTTTTCTAGGACATAAAAGTTTCAAAATCTGTTGGGAACATCTTTTCTAGGAGTTTTCTTGAATATAAACCCCTAAATAAAGAAGAAAATATGAATTTTAAAAAATCGACAATTCTCGTGAACGCGGACCCATCAGATTTTGCCATTTGCAGCAAGTTTCTTTCTGCTGTGATAACTCTGGTTTTCTATGACATAGAAATTATGAAATCTGTTGGGAACATGTTTCCTAGTTGTTTTCTTGAATATAAAGCGCAATTAAAGAAGAAAATTAAAATTTTAAAAAATCGACAATTCTCGTGTACGCGGACCCATCAAATTTTGCTATTTTCAGCAAGTTTCTTTCTGCTGTGATAACCCTGGTTTTCTATGACATAGAAGGTACAAAATCTCTCGGAAACATGTTTCCTTGTTGTTTTCTTGAATATAAAGCGCAATTAAAGAAGAAAATTAAAATTTACAAAAATCGACAATTCTCGTGTACGCGGACCCATCAGATTTTGCCATTTTCAGCAAGTTTCTTTCTGCTGTGATAACCCTGGTTTTCTATGACATAGACGTTACACAATCTGTTGGGAACATGTTTCCTAGCTGTTTTCTTGAATATAAAGCCGTTTTAAAGACGAAAATTAAAATTTCAAAAAATCGACAATTCTCGTGTACGCTGACCCATCAGATTTTGCCATTTTCAGCAAGTTTCTTTCTGCTGTGATAACCCTGGATTTCTATGACATAGAAGTTACAAAATCAGTTAGGAACTTGTTTCCTAGTTGTTTTCTTGAATATAAAGTGCAATTAAAGAATAAAATTAAAATTTCAAAGAATCGACAATTCTCGTGAACGCGGACACATCAGATTTTGCCATTTTCAGCAAGTTTCTTTCTGCTGTGATAACCCTGGTTTTCTATGACATAGAAGTTACAAAATCT